>JBBMEF010000018.1:1234903-1249809 GCA_037832685.1 Sicyos baderoa | reverse complement strand
GAAAAACAAAAAACAAGAAACCAAATGGTTATCAAACGGGGCCTTAGTTTCTTGTTTTTGGTTTTTCAAATTTAAGCTTATTCTCTCTCAAATTTCTTACAATGTGTTCCATCTTTCCTATCATTTATCCATCATTCTTTAAAAAAATAAGAGAATACTAACAAACTTTTAAAAACAAAACAAACTTTGGAAAGCATTTTTTTTTGTTTTTAAAAATTAGTTGGTATTCTCCTACTTTCTTAAGGAAAGATGTATACATGGTAGAAATGGTGAAAAACCAAAAACAATAAAGCAAATGGTAATCAAACGGGACCTCAACTTTCTTAAATTTGCGCCTGAATTACAGGATAAATCACGACTTTATGATATTTATACGTCAAATAATTGTTTTTTACTTTTTTGAGAACTTACTTCAAATGATTGTTAAGTAGGCGATTCTAACCTTTTTTCTTTTATTTTTTTGAATTGGACACCAGATTAAGATCCTTAATTTAATGGAGTTATATATTTTAAATATTATTTCTTTTTCTTTATTGAGAAATTTAGAATATTATTTCTAGATGATGCATGTATATTATATACCCTAACAGTATAATACAATTAATCTAATGCAAATTTATCACTTTTGAAATATAATAGACATATCGCGTTGTTATTTTGTGAGCAATACCACTTTTGATGATCAGAAGAATTAAAAAAAAAAATTATTGTCAAAAGCAGAGTAGAAATTTTACCTTTTTAATATTGAGAATACATATCAACTTATAATTTCATTACATTATTTTTTTCTACATTGGACTAATTAAATTGATTCTAAGATTCTGTGATTTAATGTAGTGGAAATTTTGAGGTTTTTTTTGGGTCAATCTATCTAGATTTTGAATTATATTAAAAAATGTAAGAGCTTGCATGAATTCGGTATTTTATTAAGGAAGCTCACATATTGGAAACATGTTATTCTGGATGAATATGATACTTTAATGTCAAACAATACTTGAGTTTTAATTCCTATATCTCAAAATCATAATGTTGTGGTTTGCTAAGTTTTTCGAAATTAAAGGTCATTTATTCAAAGACTATGATATTCCTTCTATTGCTCTTAATTGGAAGGCTTTTATGTAATGTTGCTACACGTCCTTATGCTTATTGCATACTCATTTGGAATATAATCGTATCTTTTTTCAAAAAGAAATTAAAGGTCATTTTTAAGGTTCTATATCTAATAAGCATAAATACTTATTGCCGAGTAATTCCATCAATCACCAAATATAGATTACTTTGAAATATATAGTCCCATTATTAAACCTATAACCAAGGTAAGTTTACCTTGGTTTTAGGAATTGATTGTAGACAAATAGATACTAAAATGAATTATTGGCTAATGCTATTTTCATTGTACTGCTGTTTTGTAATTTTTTTTTTTTTTTTTTTCATATAATAGAGAAATTGTGTTGTTTACTATCAGTCGTTCACACATATGGCTATATAGTTTTTTTTAGTACAGACCAGAGGAAGAGGGATAAATATCAATTTTTGAGATCGAATTTGTAATATTGACATTAAACTGATTTACAACCAAACAATAAAATTATTGCATCATTGATCTATTTGGTTCAACAATATATAGCTTGAAGTAAGTCCTTTTATGTAACTTTTCTAAAGAATTTTGGATTTTCTTCTTCAAATGTCTAACTCTATTTTTTTTTAAACATACAAATTAGGATTGGTGTTTTTATATTGGTGTATATATTAATCGATTAATTCTCGTTTGACAAACAACTTGAATATGTATTTTTCTTTGGAGGATCTTGATAATTATTAAACATATTTTCTCAAACATTTAAGCCTCTTATCTATCAAAATGTGGTATGTTATTATTTCGATCTAAAGATATTCTTAATTTACTTTAATGATTATAAAAAAGTATAAGTATTTTTCGTGATACTTTTTTAAAACCATCATGTCCTAGTAGTGCATAATTAAGACCCCGTTTGATAACCATTTGATTTTTTGTTTTTCGTTTTTAAAATTTAAGTCTATTCTCACTCAAATTTACTACAATATCTTCCACCTTTTCTACAATATATTCATCTTTCTTTAAGAAAATAGGAGAATACTAATTAACTTTTAAAAACAAAAAAAAAGTAGCTTCCAAAAGTTTGTTTTTGTTTTTAAAAGTTTGTTAGTATCCTCGTACTTTCTTTAAGGAAAGATGGATAAATTGTAGGAAAGGTGAAAGAGATGGTAGTAATCTTGGGTGAGAATAAGCTTAAATTTCAAAAAAAAAAAAAACAAAAAATCAAATGGTTATCAAACGGGGCCTAAGATGATTGATGCCAAGCCGATATATAGTCATTACACCCAGATGCTACATTGACTAAAAATTTAGTGAGAGTTTATAGTTTTCATTATATTAATTATGTTATATGATAGTATTGTGGGTGTACTACAATATGCTACATTGACTTGTCTTGAGATTTTGTTTGGCATTAACAAAACATGTCCTCATGCACTCTTCCAAATATATGCCTATGCCTTGAAAGTGTGTTGAACTAGCTTAGTTATTTTAGTGACACCTTGCATATCATGGTACATATATACCTTACACAAGTGTTTTGATTTGTTCGTACATGATTATGTTGATTCTAACTAGGCCTCGAACCCTAATGCTTGTAAATCAACATCGTATTATTGTATATGTTTTGGAGGTAATTTGATACATATTCCTAGGGTTCGAAGAAGCAGTCAATTTTTTTTTTTTTTTTTTTTTTATTGTTATGAAAAAGCTAATCTTATTTATACATTCTAAAACTAAATAGATAGATTCAAATATTGTTGTATAACATAATAACTTAAAAATATAGATTCAAAATTCTACCAATATCTTATATAACATAATAACTTAAAAATATAGATTCAAAATTTTCCACCTTCAAATATTGTTGACAAAAATGAATTATAAAGAAAAAAAGAAAAGAAAAAAAAGACATGATATATAACAATAATTTCAACTATGTTTTAAAATCACTAAATCAAACTCAACTCTACACTTTGTTTCGTCCATATGAACCTAAATCAATTTCGTATATTGATCATACATCATCAATTAAAATGGTAAGTTCATGTAGATTGATAGTAAGTTATGTTCAAGTAGAGAATATTATTATTATTATAAAAAGCACATAAAGAAGGAAGGGGGAAATACATTTTTAATCTCTAAGGATAGTTTCTATTTATATTTATATTTATATTTCAAAATAAAGAACTTTTACTCTCGATATTTGAGTAACGCAAATTTCAGTCTTAAATTTACTTTTATATTCATCATTTTTAAAAAAGAAATCACTCATAATTTGTACCCAAAAAAAATCATATCAAAATCAAAATAACCACTTAAATTTAAAATTAGTCATTCTAAAAAATAATAATTTAATTATCATTTAGTCAAACATAATATCATGTAATTAATGATTTTGTTATTTTAAATAGTAAATTTAATTATTATTAAAAATGTCCTAACAATTATGAAACCTAAATAATAGATGGAAGAACTCAAAGGATAATTATACTATTTTTTTGAGTACAATACAATAATACTAATAATTAATATTTATGATGTCTTTTATATATATTTTGATTACAAAGTGAGATTTTGATACCGACTCTTCTAGAGTTCGAACTCGTGATGCTGGTATTAAACTGGTTTATAACAAAATAATGAAATTATTGTGCCATTAATCCTTTCAATTTTGAAAGACATATTTATGATGGCTTAATTTGCTGAAAAAAGTAAATATTTATGGTGCATGGTTTAGTTGGAGGGAGCAAATTGTTGAAAGGTACAAAACATAAGGCCGGAATTTATTGCTAATATTAAGCCATATAACATTAAATAGCCTCTTTTTTTTACACTGCCACGTGTGTATCTTCGCAGTGTATCTTTATTATTTATTAAAAATACAACCTCAAGATTCCTCTCTTTCTACTTAAATTCTTGCTCATCCAAATCCTATTTTAGCATTTTTTTTTTTTCTTGTTTCATTTTCCTGGTTTGAATTATTATTCCAGCTCCCATCCTAATTTAATTTTCCGAAAGTCATCTCATTCTTTATTTATTTTTTATTAACAAAAAAAAAAAAAAAAACTCTTTCTTTTTCTGGAAGATGTTACAATATTTTATTTATTTATTATTCTCCATTTATGTCGTGATTCGGTTTCCTTAACAAAAGATGGAGCATTTCTTAGCTTTATCGATATATTGTCTTCCACTAATATAAATGTACATTTTGACACATGCTCACACGAGAATATATAAATCATCAACAATTATCTTAAAAATGAGAACTAATCCCAAAGTTTTTATATATATAAAAAAACCATGAATTGGTGTAATGATATGACATGCAACTAAAAGTATTTTTACGTGGTTAGTAATTATCATTAACCATATAGTTAAGAGAAGGAGGTTGCTATTGAAAAGGTTGATGACTAATAATTTTATTGTTTAGTGAAAATCTAGTTTAACATTTGATTCTTAAAATTGGTATTTGACTCTAAATTATACACTCGGTCATTCTCATCTCTCCATTCGTAGTAAAAAAAAAAAAGAAAAAAAAAAAAAAAGGAAGATGTGACTTAAATAGGACAATATGGTTATTAATTAACTCGTATAAGAAACTTTTCAACAGAAAAATATTTCGTACAAGAAAAAGGTACGTATCAAAATGTAAAAATTAGATAAGTAAACAAAAAAAAAGAGGTTAGGTTTATATTTTTTTTTTCCTGAAATCATTAAAAAAAATGTTAGGTTGTATTATTATTAGAAGAAGGATTTATTTTTATAAAAAAGATTATATTTTTTTATTTAATAAATTAAAGCAATATATTTGAAATTTTAGAAATTAAATGCAATTTTTTCTCTCCTTTATTATTTAATTTTTAGGTAAAACAATATTGATGATGAAATAATTTATTCAAATAAATTTTTTCCATAATAATTAAGAATATAATCGGAAGTTGAGAGATATTTTTAAAGAAAATTTAATTATTTGAAATTATTATAAAAAAAAAAGAAAAAATAATAAACGGAAAATTTTATTTTTATGGGAAACCCGATTTCCCCATGATTCCCACGAAAAAAGGATGATTGGGGGGAAATGATTTTGGTAGCTGAACGGAGACGAATAATGCATTCTCCGATTGCGCCCCATAAATATCTCTACCAATGAAAAAAGTAATTTGAAAATATAACCTCTTGTTCATTAAAAAATGAAAACAAAAAATGAAAACAAAACATATTTAATTGAAAAAGAATCCCAAATTTGAAAATTGTCGATTTTCTTCAGAACTCAAAGATATTAAAAAATGAGGAGTATGAACTTGTAAGATCTTCATTAAAAAGTTGTACATAATATCATTAGAATTTTATGAAATAAAACTTCCGGCCAAGTAAATGAAGTAAAGGGTTCATTTTTGCTCTGTAGTTCACTCTATCTTAATAGTTAAAAAGTTCATTAAAAAAATAAAATAAAATAAAAGGTTCATCAAAAAATTTTGAATCGATCGATTGCGCACTTGATTATCTTGATTGGTGATAATTCATTTCAACTTTATAGTCCAAGATTCGAGCCCGAACATCAATATTTATCATCCTCTCCTATATATGTACTAAACAACGTTAAAAAAACAAAAACAAAAAAAAGAGAATTTTTCATGTATAACAAAAATTGGCTAAAAATTTACAGATCAAAACTGAAAATAATTGTACATATACCAAAAAATTAAAACTAATCGAGTGATTGAGTGTGATTGAGTTCAATCGCTAGTTATTGATTGAACTCAATCAGTTGACCTCAAACAGTTATTGTTTGAGTTCGATTGAGTTCAATCACTCATAATTTTGGTATAAAAGAATTTTTGATAAAAATATGCTATAATTTTGAAAGAGGGTCTTAAAGTTGATATACACAATAAATTTCTAAAAAAAAAAACACATTAACCAGCAAGACGTGCAAAAGAAAAAAAAAAGAACTGAATTGTCAACAATTTATTTTTTTGAAGAATAATATCCGGAATTCCATGGCAAAATCAGAGGTAAAGTAAAGTAAATATTTTTTTTTTAAAGTAAGAAAAAGGGATCATAAACGTTATTTGCATTGCATAAAGTAATTACTTTTGTTTTTTTGAATAGCACATAGTACTTACTTTAAAATTGAACCACACAAAAAAGAAGGTTTGTATAAGTAACAAAAATTAATTATTTTTAAGTTTTTTTTTTTTTTTTTTGAAACAAGGTAACCACGCACGCCCCGTCCCTCAAACCACAAGTCTTCAACCACTGTGCCACCCCTTGGAGACTTTTTAAAGTTTTTTTAACACATCTTTTGAACTCTTTTTTTATTATACTTTGGATGTTACATGTCTATACAATATTCTTTTAGGAAAAAAAGAAATATATATATATATATATATTATTTAAATCATATATTCCAATTTTCCCAAATACTTGCCAGTTCAAAAATAAATAAATAAGATAAAACCCAAATACTTGAGGGACAGATCGGTTACATGATTGGGCCAAAAACAGAGATTAAAGGAAGGATGGGCCAAAAAAGAAAAGAAGAGAAATAGATGGACGAAAACAAAAATGTGGGGACTTTGAATTTTCATGATGAAGTTGCAGGGGTTTTTTAGCAAACAAAAAATAGCACACCCACCATTGATGGTGCAGGACATTTTACAATCTCTCTCTCTCTCTCAAGTAATCAATAATTCCACCACTCACCCCAAAATTTCTCCTATTTTCTTTTTGACCCTTTAAAACCAATATATATATATATATATATATATTAATTAGTGGGCTTCAAAATAGTTTTTTTTTTTCTTTTTCTTTTTTTCATTCTAATTATTACCAATGTGCGTACGTTATTTATTTGTAAATATATATAATATGGCATAATTATATATATATAATTATATTAAACTACCGACTAATAATTTTCTCGAAAAAGAAAACTACCGACTAATAATAAATGAGAGTGGCATATAGAGGAGAGCTCCAATATCGTGTATGAACTCAATAACCAAATATTTTCTAAAAATGAAAGAAATAGTTTTATTTGAAAAATAAGAATACAAAATGGGTTTGATCAATTGTAGAACTTTAACCAATTTTATATGTTAAATCTGTCATAAAACCCTAATATGACATATAGTCTAAAAATATAAAAAAATTAAATAAAAAAACTAAATTCATTGTACTTTTTTTGATAAAAATTCATAGTACTTTTGATTTTAAATATTCAAATTTTGTCAATTTATTATCAATAAAAAGTAACTATAATAGCTTTATAATAAATCTACAATAAAATTGATTTAATAATAATACTAATAATAATAATACTAATATACCATATAAAAACACATTTCTATAATTTATAGAAAGAAAGAAAAAAAGCTAATAAAGATTATTTTTTTTTGATTAAGTACAATAACCAACGTAGAACAAACTTCCTAAACTGGTGTATTAACTTTTAAAACTGCATTAAAATTATGTACACATCAAGCAGAATTTACAGAAAATGGGATAATAAATATTTTATTCTTTCAAGATCATTACTAACCTCCCTTTATGAGGCTGTTTGACTTTGATTCTATACATTTTTTTTCTCTCTTCTTTGATCCAACGCAACAAAATCTTTACTTTTCCTTTCCTATATTTATCATAATTCTCATATCCCATCCTCACCAAAAATGGCTGAACATCACTTCCCTAAGAGCTCCATGCACCTCGACCGAAACCCCGAAGCCCCCGCCATCGGGTTCGGTAAGAACTTCGACGACGATGGCCGAGAGAAACGAACAGGTGATGCGATAGGTTTTTTGATTGTTGGTTATTTATGTCTTATGTACTAAACTACGCTGATATATATATTTGTGGGGATCAAATTAGGAACATGGGTTACGGCGAGTGCTCACATAATCACTGCGGTTATCGGGTCGGGGGTTCTGTCGTTGGCGTGGACGATAGCGCAGCTCGGTTGGATTGTCGGACCGGCGGTGTTGGTGGCGTTTTCGCTCATAACTTATTTTACTTCCACTCTTTTGGCTGATTGTTATAGAGCTCCGGATCCTGTTACTGGCAAAAGGAACTATACTTATATGGAAGTTGTCCAAGCTTACTTGGGTAAACCTACAACTACACATTCAAATCTTCTTCTTCTTTTTTACTGTTTGGGTAATAATATTTTTACTTGCTATGGTGCAGGTGGAAGAAAGGTTAAACTTTGTGGGTTGGCTCAGTATGGTAATTTAGTGGGAATTACCATTGGTTATACCATCACAGCCTCTATTAGCATGGTGTAAGTCTTGTTAATTTCTATCTAAATTATAAAAAATATATATAATTATGCTATTGTTGGCGGGTTTATGTTTTGCAAATTAATTGTCATTTTCATTCTTTTAAGAAAAAGCTTTTTCTCTCTTTCTTTTTTTTAATTATTAACGTCTGATTTTAAATTCAAACTACTACGTTGTTTATTGTGTATTAAAAGCTTTACTTGGGTTTTGTTTCTAAGTAATAAATTTTCAATAAAAAGCTTTAATGGGTTTTGTTTCTAAGTATTAAATTTCCTTTCTGACTTTTTTTTCTTTCAAAAAAATTATAAATTTCTAATTTTACCTTTCAAAATATCTGGTTTAATATACAAATTAAGGAAAAATATATGAGAAGTAATGTAACTCCAATAATATTTTGTATAACTAATGATCATAAATTTACAAGTTCTAATTTTTACTTCTCAAATATAGTTAAATTTTAAAAAAATAACAATAATAATTTTTTTATTTTAATATTTTTTAGATTTAACAATATGAAAGATGTGTAGAAGGATTCATGCCTATAATTTCATAGTTACAAAGTCCGGATAAAACTATGTTTTTTTAACAAAATTATAAAGTAGCTTCGAGTATGAAGTATAGAGTCCATGGATATTACATGGCAAAATAACTAAAATGATTATTTTATTTTCAAAAGTAAGAGTTGGGGAATCATATAGTAGAAGAAAGGTTAAAAATACTTGATTTTACTAAAAAGTTAATGATGAATAATTAGTGTTAATTTGGTGATTAATAAAATACAGAGCTGTGAAAAGATCAAATTGTTTCCACAAGAATGGTCATGAAGCAGACTGCAAGATCTCAGCATTTCCGTACATGGTACTGTTTGCAGCCATCCAAGTTTTGCTCAGCCAAATTCCTAACTTCGCCAAGCTCTCATGGCTCTCCATTCTAGCCGCCATCATGTCGTTCGCCTACGCCACCATCGGCGTCGGCCTTTCCATCGCAAAAGTTGCAGGTATAAATATATATACGTTAGGGGCTTTCGGAGAGTCGAACCAAATCAATCGGTTTGATTAAAAGAGGAATTAAACTGATAAATTTTCAGTTTCTCCAAAATTCAACCCCAAGTGTCCAAAAGTTTGTTAAAAAATCAAACTAATTCACTAGATTGGATCGATTCGACTCGGTTTTGTCGATCACATGCATGCATACAATCGATATTTTGCCAATCTTAGAATTATTTCATTCTATATTTTAGAAATATATGAATTAGTGTCAAATGGTATGTCCTGCATGCAACATTTGTTGAGATTCGTGGAAGTTGAATCGAACAATCACGGATATAAAATTATTAGTGACATTGTTTTATCGTCTTTCAAATAATTTCTCTAAATATTGATGAGTGAAGGTGACGGAATTGCACGAACAACCTTGACCGGGGTGACGGTCGGGGTTGACGTTTCGGGGCAGGAAAAAGTATTCAGGACCTTCCAAGCTATTGGGGATATTGCCTTTGCTTATGCCTACTCTACTGTCCTCGTTGAAATACAGGTACCTTTTTTCTATCTTTCTTTTCTTTTTCTTTATGTTTATTCCCATCCTAAAAAATACTTAGCCATACATATCTTTTTCAAAATAAAAGTATATATCTTTCTCTAAACTTTTAATCTATTCTTCATATCTTTTCAACTTCAACCTTTATATTAATAATAAGTCGTACGATAACTTATACTATAAGATAAGCAAATGGTTTTTGTAACATGAAATGGGTAGATCCACTAGGTGGGTAGGAACAAAATAACAGAAAATGTTTTAATGAAATGAATGAAAAAAAGTGTTAGGACTAAGGTTGAAAAATGAAAGAACATGTAAAAGACACAAAAGTGTGGCAAAACACTAACAAAAATAGTGCAAACAACTTGAGTAGGAAGCTGGGAGGGTGTTTGTTTGCCATTTTCAAAGAGAATTTAGATTGAAGATTTACTAACTCAACTCTAAAGAACTACATTCAAACGAATTTAAAGAGGATTTAGATTGAGGGTTTAAAAATAAAGAGTTATTTTAACCACTAACTACTGATACTAACTCTTTAGAATTACTCCTCATTTCTAACTCATTCATTTTTCATCATTAAAAATAACTCAATTATAAACTTATTTTTAATTATTTTTTTTAACTACTCAAAATAACTCCTCATCCAAACATCTCCCAATAATTTTTATCTTAATCGAAGTTAATCTATGTGACAATTACAATGTGATTTATGATTACCACCATTCGTTTATCTATCTTTAGTAATCATTCGATGTAGATTTGAAATAAAATCTTTAAAGTACGTAAAATTGTAGCCACATTATTCTTCTAGGGATCGAATAATTTATCGACAATCACAACCGACGAAACATAGTTTTTTCATTACAACCAGCTTTCTAGGTCTCCATCCTTTATTCCTCTGATCTGATTCCCTCAAAAGCAACCACACAAACAAAAGGGAGAAAAGATAATAACAAACAACATAGCCCCACTCAATTTTCATAGCTTTTTCTTTGACTACTAAAAACAATAAACAAACAAAGATTATTGTTTCATAATAATAATAATAAAATGATAAAGCTTTTTTAATTCTGAAAGGCAAAAGGCTATATAGGAGCCTTCCTGCATAAGGAAGAAGGGAGAAAAGGACCTGTTTGCAAAAAAAAAAATATTTTTCCAGCACTCGGAAAGACAATCCAAACAAGCCTTAAACCTCTACAACTATTTTTACTCGACCCGGGGGAGGGGTGAATTAGTAAATTTGTAGTAAAATATACTAAACCTATTTGGATATGAATGATTGTGTAGCAATTTTGGTGTTTAATTTGGACTCTCTATGGACCATAGAAATTGTAGGGACCATATTCCCTGTGTACTGTAAAGGCAGTCCCTTTCCCCATCTTCACCACTCAGAAAAAATGGCATCTTTCTTCCATGCTTGCTTGCTTTTCTATCTGGGGTTGGCCACGGATTCGTCAAATCACCAACACAGAGTCTCGTTTGCTTGGATTCGAGACGACGATCCAACCAACTTCTTCCTTGGACCCCTCCTTTAAAACCAATCATACAATTAAAACCTCCACTTTTCCTTTCTCCACTGCTCAAGCAGATGTTACAACTTTGATGATGTTCCAACTCCTTGTTTCTTGTATCATTCACCCGCCAAAAGTGGCAGGTGGGTTGGCCCTGCATGTTCCTAATCCCGTCATTTTTTTTTTATTTTTTTTTTATTTTTGTGATCTGTGAGTGTCTAGCTTACGCACACATAGACTATTACATGACATACCACCTAACCTTACAACATTTGGATGTCAAAGAATTTCTAAGTAGGCGGTCACCAAAGATTTAACACATAATCTCTTAGATCTCTTTGAACAACTAGGCCAACTGATTTAACACATACTATTCTGGCTCAAGATAATGGGGCAACAAATCAAAAACTACCAATGAACACCAGCTAAATGACTTATCTATGAATCTACAGGACACGTTGAGATCAGACCCACCAGAAAACAAGACAATGAAAAGGGCAACTTCTGTAGGCATCTCAACCACCAGTCTTTTCTACATACTCTGTGGTTGTGTTGGTTACGCAGCATTCGGAAACAATGCGCCAGGAAATTTCCTTACTGGCTTCGGCTTCTACGAGCCCTTTTGGCTCGTTGACTTTGCCAACGTCTGCATTGCTGTTCACCTAATTGGCGCTTACCAGGTGACATCAATCAATCCATTCCAAACTCCGACATGAATGACATTTATACTTTGTTTAATCTTAGTACTCAATCAGTTTATGCTCAAGCTTTGTAAAATAATACTACAAGTCTATAAACATGCAGGTCTTCAGCCAACCTGTGTACGGGTTTGTGGAAAAATGGTGCAGCACAAAGTGGCCTGAAAGCAAATTCATAACAACAGAGCATACAATCAAGTTACCTTTTAATGGAGAGTATCCGCTGAACTACTTCAGATTGACTTGGAGGACAGCATATGTTATAGTGACGGCTCTGATAGCGATGATATTCCCATTCTTCAATGCGTTCCTTGGGTTGATCGGGGCAACTTCTTTTTGGCCATTGACGGTTTACTTCCCCATAGAGATGTACATTGCAAGAACTAAATTACCCAGATACTCTTTCACCTGGATCTGGCTGAAGATATTGAGCTGGGCATGCTTGGCCATTTCAATAATCGCTGCTGTTGGATCGATTCAATCCCTGGCCGAAGAAGTGAAGACGTACAAGCCCTTCAAAACTTAGCATTGATTAGTATCAAATTCTAGTAATCTTTAAGAACACACTCCCAGAAGTATATTATTATTATCTCAGGTGAATTTGAATTTATAATGTACCTACTAAATTTTCAACAACGTTATGAAGATATGTTTTATAAGGCAAAAAAGAAAAAGAACAATGCAATTTTTCAATAAAAATTAAAATCCTAATGCAAGTCTGCTACTAATATTCTGCTCCTAACTCCTAACTCCTAACTCCTAAGTACAATTTTTGCAGTCAAGGAATCACAATTTTCAAATGCTTACAAGTTTCACAAAAATATGGCCATCGTTAGGCTGTGTTTACACATATATATAGAGGTGAAAAACACCGCAGGGCCATAAACTTAAGATAATATAGACTGCAACTCCCTAGTGTTTGTCAGATTTTCCAGACTATGGCAAAACTAACGGCCCGTGGCGTATCAGCCGTTAATACTTGTCTGTGCAACATCCCTTCTCCAAAACAATCGGCTCAGAAATAAGAAAGTGATCATCATATACCTACAATCAGAAATAAATTCCGACTAAGACCAGAGGAAACAGAACTTGCCATTATATTGCCCTCCAGTTAAATAATAATAAATAGCCAAATATAGTTACCTGGATATAACAAATCAACTAAGACTCGGTCTCACTGATTACGAAAGCTTGAATAAGACTCTGGGCAGCATGGGTCTGCTCAGGCGTTCCAGAAATGATAATTACAGTTTCAACTGCTCCTTGCATTGGCTCAGTAATCGTAATTTTTGCATCAGAAATCTACAAGACAGATGTGTCCTGTGAGATAGTTGTGGCTATGATTTACATTTCAATAGATCACTAATTGGAGGTCTCCTTTAAGAACTTCATTGAAAATAAATTACTAATTGGAACATCATTTTTAAATGTCTGCTTCTATACTCTATATTCGACCATGATCTCACTAGTCACTATCAGAATCACTTCAAGGCATTATTATCCCAAGCATAAAAACTGTATTTGAGGTACAGGTTATTATAACAAGAATCAATGTTTTAAAAGGCTAAACGCAGTCTCGAGTCGAGACTTTTCCACTTGAAGAAGCGAGGTATAAGCTTCGAGACGGTATAAGGCGTAAGCCTCAATTTTAATTAAAAACATTATAAAAATTCTAAATTTGTGTAAACATGTATGATAAAACATAATACTTACGTAGAAGTACATAAAACATCACACCAAAACTAATAGGATTGATTTTTTTTTAATAAGAAACAATTTCGCTGATGAATGAAACACATAAGTGAATTTTCCAGGTCAATTAATGAATACAACAAAGAACTCCAAAAGGAGATGCAAGAGGAAAATAAGCCAACAAATTATTAAAATTAAATTGACGGTCCTGAAACTATTAAAACCCTTATATCATAGAGAATGGAAAAAACTAATATTATTCTTTTAGTAATTCTATGAGGCATAGGGACTTTAAGCCTCAATGTGTTATCATAGAGGCGTAGCTCTCACAAAGAGAGTGAACAGGGAGGGTCGCAATCATCTGTATGATATACATCACTTGGAATGTCAGAGGCCTCGGTTGTAAGGGGAAAAAGGCTATCATCAAAAGTTTCCTACTGAAGCACAATCCTACGGTGGTCCTGCTACAAGAAACCAAAACAAAAGACATTGACCGGGACTTCATCAAAACCATTTGGAGTGCTAGAGATGTGGCCTGGACATCCATTGATTCTAATGGTACTTCTGGAGGACAATTAATTATGTGGAATGATCCATCCTTTGTGGTCAATGACATCAAAAAAGGTACATACACCCTATCCATTCTCATTACTATGGCTGATGGCTTTTGTTACTGGCTTTCTAGTGTGTATGGTCCCTCGGCAACCGACCCTTCTCCGGATTTTTGGGAGGAACTTGACAAACTTGCTGTTGATTGTGGATATTATTGGGTAATCTGTGGAGACTTCAATGCCATTAGATGGGCTCACGAAAGAACCAGCGTTAATCCTATCACCCCGGATATGAGGAGCTTCAATTCTTTTATCGATAAATTTGAATTATATGAGATTCCCCTTTCAAATGGGATCTATACATGGTCGGATTTCAGATCCCCCCCTACACTATCTAAACTGGATAGATTCCTTGTTACTCACGAATTACTGGATCACTTTAAAGATCTTCATGGCAGAAGGCTCGAACGGCACACATCCAAACACTACCCACTTGTGTTATCTGTTGGAAGGCAGAGATGGGGCCCTACTCCTTTTCGCTTTCAAAATATGTGGTTGAA
>JBBMEF010000018.1:1222398-1234803 GCA_037832685.1 Sicyos baderoa | reverse complement strand
CCAACCAACTTTTAAAAACAAAAAAAAGTAGCTTTCCAAAGTTTGTTTTTGTTTTTAAAAGTTTGTTAGTATTCTCCTACATTCTTAAAGAAATATGGATAAATGGTAGGAAAGATGGAGGACATTGTAGGAAATTTGAGAGAAAATAGGCTTAAATTTGAAAAACCAAAAACAATAAACCAAATGATTATCAAACGAGCCTAAATAAAATCTTATATGTTATTTCAATTTTTGTCGAATTGAAACAAAAGAGAGAGTTTGGGTGAGACTGTATGAGTGAAACGTTGAATGATGTCTCCAAAGGATGGGCCAAAAAAGAAAATAACAGAAATGGATGGACGAAAACAAAAACGTCTTTTCGAATGTGGGGACTTTCAGTTTTCATGATGAAGTTGCAGGGTTTTTTAGCAAACAAAAAAACAACACACCCACCATTGATGGTGCAGGACATTTTACATCCCTCAAATTAATAAATAATTCCACCACTCACCCCTCAAAATCCTCCTATTTCATTTTTGACCCTCCAAAAACCAATTCCATATTGTTTATGTGGACTTCAAAATAATTCCTTTTTTCCATTCTAATTATTACCAATGTGTGTACGTTATTAATTTGCAAATATAAGATATGGTATTTTAAACTTCCATTAAGATTATGAGCTATTTTTATATTGGTTAATTATAACACGTCAAGGAGAATTTAAAGAAATGGGTCAATAAAGATTTATTTTTCCCTATTCGACTTGGATTCTACTTTTATTTTGTTTTTTTCTTTTTTTTTAGCCATCACAACCATTTTCTTTTTTTCTTCTAACTTCCACTTTTTGCTTCCTATATTTATCATATATCACCCCCTTCACTTCCCATATCCCTTTCTACTAACAGCCAGAAATGGATGGACATCAATTTCCTAAGAATTCCCTGCACCTCGACCAAAACCCGGAGGCCATTGCGTCCGGGTTCGGGAAGAACTTCGACGACGATGGCCGAGAGAAGCGAACAGGTAACTGAGCTTACAAAGTTGACATTTTTTTTAATTATTGATGTCTTATCCACTAAACTATGCTGACTAAAGTATATTTGTGTGGGTGAAGGAACCTGGGTAACTGCAAGTGCTCACATAATCACGGCGGTGATCGGATCGGGGGTTCTGTCGTTGGCGTGGGCGATAGCGCAGTTGGGTTGGGTGGTCGGACCGGCTGTTTTGGTGGCGTTTTCTTTGATAACATACTTCACTTCCACTCTCTTGGCTGATTGTTATAGAGCACCAGACCCTGTTACTGGAAAAAGAAACTACACTTATATGGAAGTTGTTGAAGCTTACTTGGGTAAACCTAAAACTAAAAAAGATTGAAACTTTCTGTTTTGTTAGTTTTTTTTACTCTATTCTTTTACTTGGGTAATCATTTATTTTTACTTGGGTTATTTTGTTTGGTTGTTTTGGATGGTGCAGGAGGAAGAAAGGTTAAACTTTGTGGGTTGGCCCAGTATGGTAATTTGATTGGAATTAGCATTGGTTACACCATTACTGCCTCTATTAGCATGGTGTAAGTCTAGTTACCTAATATTAACTCCAAAACTAAAAGGGGAAAAAAGTCTTGGCTCTATGCTTAATTTGCTAATTAATTGCTCTAATTTGCATTTAGTCTTTGTCCTTTCTTTTTCTTTTTGTTTGGTTAAATTACAAATTTATTTCTTGAGTTTTTAGAGTTTTATTTAATAGATCTTTACTATTCTAAGATGTATTAAAACCACATTAAGTGGCTAACTGAGTTTTGCAGCAGAAATGAAAAAATTATATACCCAAATTATTATTTTTTAGAAAAGTTAGAGTCAAAGAGGAAACAAAGTAGAAGAAAGGTAACAACACAACAGTTGATACACACAAAATTGAGATCTAAGCATGGGTCAAAATTCTGAAGATTGTGTTATTTTGGGTTAACCCATTTTAGATCAAATTTTATTTTATTTTTTTTAAATTAATTTAATACTCATTTAAATTTAATAGAGTAATATATGAGATTTGAGAAATATTTACATGCAGACATCCATCTATGTGGCAAAATCTAAGTCATTAATTTTGTGAAGAATAATTTTCTAAAGAAATAAAAAAAAAAAAATTAATGGCTTAGATTTTGCGACTTAGATGCGGCTGGCAGCATGCAAATATTTATTTTATCTCAAAATCCATTAAAATGATTGGGTGATTAATGAAATGAAATTCAGAGCGGTGCAAAGGTCAAATTGTTTCCATAAGAATGGGCATCAGGTAGACTGCAAGATCTCCGAGGTTCCATACATGATACTATTTGCAGCCATCCAAGTTTTGCTTAGCCAAATTCCAAACTTCCACAAGCTCTCATGGCTCTCCCTTCTCGCCGCAGTCATGTCGTTCGCCTACGCAGCCATCGGCGTCGGACTTTCCATTGCAAAAGTTGCAGGTATGCACACAAACAATTATTCAACGTGACTGTCACACTATATCTATCGCTAGTTCACAACCCCTTAAATATGAGTATAATAAGCTTTTAGCTTGCCTTAATTTTAAACGGTATAAAATTATCAGTCACATTGTTATGTCAAAGGTGGCGGACATGAACGGACAACCCTGACCGGGGTGACGATCGGAGTTGATGTTTCAGGAGAAGAGAAAATATTCAGGACCTTCCAAGCTATTGGGGATATTGCCTTTGCTTATGCTTACTCTACTGTTCTCGTTGAAATTCAGGTACTTTCTCTTTTTTTTCCTTTTTACCACTATTTGTTCTTTTGAAATAAAGTAACAAACAATAACATATCCCTTTTCTCTATTCTTTTATGCATTTATCCTTAATTTTCATCCCTTTAAAACTTGGGCGCTCATAAAAGATTAGTAGTAATAAGTCTTTGGTTGTTATAAGATATAACTCATATTATAGATGAGGTGGAGATTTGAAACTTCGGCTTATTCATAAAAAAGATCCTATAAATTCAATTCATGGTGACTGTCATCCATAAATTAATTTTCTACCAATTTTGTAAGAATCATATGTTGTAGGATCAAAATAATTTGTCTCAAAAGAATAATCGAATTATACATAAATTAGTTTGAATACTAATGAAGAAAAAATGCAGATTCTGATTGTGAGTGGGAAGAAAATAACACAAAAGGCGTGAATGAAAAAGACATAGAAATGTGACAAAACAATAACAATAACAGTCCAAAAAATCTTCAATAGTCTGGCAAGTCATTATATGAGTCAACGTCAAAGAGTGGTTCAATTAACGATACGGGTTCAGTTGATCTCTACCAATATGCAACAATTATTTTTCATGAATTATTGGTTAAAGTTAACAGGCTTTTTAAGAAAAGTTACCATACACCTATTAAATACACAAAATTTAAAAAAAAAAAAAAAAAAAAAAAAAAAAAAAAAAAAAAAAAAAAAAAATTATTTCAATACTTGTCAAAAACAGTTTCTATTTTTGTTTTCCAAAACAGTTTTTAAAAAACAAATATTGTGCCTCATCTAAAAGCAAGTTAAGCCGAGCAATTAATAATTGAATTGACATATATCATCATCCTTAATTCAAGTAATTGAGGTCATATATCCTCAACTTAAAACTTGAAAGTTCAAACATTGTTGTATTATAAAAATTGAAAAATAAAAATGATTAAAAACTTATTCTAAAAGGTAAAAGACTCTATTAAATAATATGAGAGTCAAATACTAATTTTCATAATTGAACCTATGATTATATAATTGAATTGAATTACTACCAAACAAGTTAACCAATGCGTCACCAATCTATTCAGGGCTCTTCTCCAATTCAAGCTAAGCTAGGGGGTGACATAGTAAATTTGTAGCATACCATGGTAAGAGTAGAGATAGATAGAAATTAAGTATGACCTGTGTTATAGTTGAACATGTATGGGATATGGAGCATAGAAATTATGGTTGAATGTATATGGAGCATAGAAATTGCAAGGACCACATTCACTGTACTGTAATGGCATCTCTTGCTTGCTTGCTTGTTTTCTTTCTTTCTGGGTTTAGACACTGATTCATCACATCACAAAGTTTCGTTTGCCCAACTTCTTCCTGTGGACCCCTACAAAAAAACCAATCATACATTATATTACATTTTAAATCTCTCAAAAACAGAATGTCACAATTTCCATGATGTTCCAACTCTTGCCTAAATGGCCATTGGACAGCCTAGCATGTTCCCTCCAAAAATCTTCATTTTTCTCGTTGGGTGCCGCTAAAAAAAAGAAAAGTTGGTAAAATTATCTATTTAAATTAATATTTTTCTTTAATAATTGACTTTATAATTAAACCATAATAGATATTTTCTATGAAAAATAATTACTTATTATCCAAAAAAATTATTTATATAAAATGAAAAAAGAAATTGAATGAAAAAAAATTGAAATATCCATCTTGATCCCCACTAAAATGAAAACAAATTTCGTGGGGACAAAAAATAAATTTGATAGCGGGGACTGAAGGGAGAAGTCATTTTCCAGCCCCGCCCAGCCCATGGACATCTCTTGTCCAGTCTTTTTTTCATTTTGAAAGCTCAAATTCAAAATTAGCAATGAACTCCAAGCTCTATGACTTATCTATGAATTTACTTACAGGACACATTGAGATCAAACCCACCAGAAAACAAAGCAATGAAGAGGGCAACTTTTGTAGGCATCTCAACCACCAGTCTTTTCTACATACTCTGCGGTTGCGTTGGTTATGCAGCATTCGGAAACAATGCACCGGGAAATTTCCTTACTGGCTTCGGCTTCTACGAGCCCTTTTGGCTCATCGACTTTGCCAATATCTGCATTGCTGTTCACCTAATTGGTGCTTACCAGGTGAAACCACTTGATTCTCGATATCGATCTCCCCAACACCAATGTCGTATATGTTTGGCTTAATCTTAGTACTCCATCAGTTTATGTTCTAAGCTTAGTAAAAGAATACTATAACCTGCAGGTCTTTGCCCAACCTGTGTACGGGTTTGTGGAAAAATGGTGCAGAACAAAGTGGCCAGAAAGTAAATTCATAACAACAGAGCACACCATAAACTTACCTTTTAATGGAGAGTATCCGCTCAACTACTTCAGATTGATTTGGAGGACAGCATATGTTATAGTGACGGCTGTGATAGCGATGATATTCCCGTTCTTCAATGCGTTCCTCGGGCTGCTTGGGGCTACTTCATTTTGGCCATTAACAGTTTACTTCCCCATAGAGATGTACATAGCAAGGACCAAACTGCCCAGATTCTCCTTCACCTGGATTTGGCTGAAGATATTGAGCTGGGTCTGCTTGGTCATTTCACTCATCGCTGCTGCTGGATCAATTCAGTCCTTGGCCTATGAATTGAAGAGATACAAGCCCTTCAAAACTTAGCATTCATTAGTACCAAATTCTAGTAATTAAGAACACCAACTATCAGAAGCATATTATTGTCTCGAATTGAACTTATAACTCCTAAATTTTCAACTTCAATAAATAGCCTTGACATTATGAAGATATGTTTTAGAAGGGAAAAAATAAGAACAAAACAATTTCTCAATAAAAATCAATATCATTCTGCAACTACTATTCTGCCCTTAAGTACAACTTTTGCAGCCAAATACCATAATTTGTCAAATGCTTACATGTTTCACAAAAATATGGGATACTTTAGGCTGTTGTGTCTACATAGAAGTGAAAATATCACAAGACCGACCGTAAATTCTAGAAACTGTAGACTGCAGCTCCCAAAAGTTTGTCAAATTTTCCAGATTATGGCAAAACTAACTGCCCCCAAGGCATATCAGCAGTTAGTCTAAGAAAACTAAAAAACAAACATTAAGATCAAACAAACACAGCATACTACCCAATGAGACAATTACTTAATAAGCATAACTAACCTATGGGAATTTTCCTTTGCATGTACATTTCTCAAAACAATTTTCAAAATAAATTTGTAATATTAAAAATTATATTTTTCTGTCATTTTTCATCTAAAATACAAAAACTAATGTTCAGACCTGACAAATCTGTCTCAAACATTCACCACCATTCTCTCCACAAATAACAGGGACAAGGTTTCGAGGAACAACTACTTCAACAGTCGTGTTCGTAATAATAGCTGGATTATGTCCTCTGCATAAATAAAATAAAAATTAAACACTGATCTCCATACGCGAGCAAAGTATATAAAGTGGCAGATAGCAAAGTTTCGCAAGCCAACACCACCTTCAACTAGTCCCTGAAATACAGTTTAAAGGAAAGACTAAGATTGCCCAACTTTAGAAAGCCGCATTCTTCATTTTGGGTGATTTGTGGAGAAACTGTTAAGTAACTTAATAGATTTATAATGATGAACCAAGAATATGAAGAACAGAGAATAACTTAAGACCAACGCCAGTCAGAAACTTAGAAAGAGATTCCTTTATTTGGTTGAAACATAATCACAAATCCAGTCACTAAAAACTAATTATAGGAGGAAAATAAAGGGTTAAATACCTGAGAGCTCCATGGTTTTCTATCTGATAACAGAGTAGCACCTGGCCTATGAAGAAAAGGAGGCCGACCATCCCGTAAATCACTAAATAAAGGAATGCCACCAAGCGCATCAAACTTGTGAAATGAGGAGCCTAAATTTGAATATACTCCTGGAGGAGATAATTCCCTCCTTCCAAAATATGAAGAAAGTCGATATACGGATGCAGGATTCAGATGGCTATTAATTGATGCATCGCGGAAAAAATGATGTCTCAGCCGAGTAGTAATCTGCAACATAGCATCTTGAACTGCTTCAGGCTCTCCATTTATCTGTCAGTAAAGTGACATGCAAATAATTGTTTAAAGTTAGACACAATAAGTACCAGATTATGAAGGAAAACCCAAATACCACCAAAATAAAAGGTAACTATTTAAACATAAAACTGCAGTGATATTATCTTAACCAAATTTGTATGATCCTGTTATTACCATGTATGATATATGCAACTGGTGAACAAACCTGGACCACTTCTTCATCTTCGGAACCTGCTCCTTTCCTAAAATACGAATATATACACCAGTCAACTTTCTCATTTCACCTATAATGGAGCCACCCTTCCCAAGAAGACAACCAATTTGATTGGAGGGAACAAGAAACCTAGCTACCAAGTTCTGCTCCTTGTCTGGTACAGCCTTGACAATCCTGGCCTGAACACGGAAAACAGCATCTTGCACGGGTGATATTCTGTCTTCTGGATGCTGCAAAGTTGAATTGGTCTCAGTCTCTCAGAAAGTTAATGAAAAGTAATCTAGTAACAATCTATAAATGAAAATTTATTGAAGGGACAACACAGAAAATTTCATCATTCGAATACTCAATGAATTACTACTCTACCGCAGGACCAGCTATAAGTATAATGCGGTCATCTGAGTCCAAGGCCCCTTCTATAACTTTGATGTCACAGCCTGTATCTTGCTGAAGAGTTTTTACTATTCCTCCTCCTTTTCCAATAACATTTCCAACTTTCTCAGAAGGGCAAAACACTAGAATGAAAACTGCCAGCATCACGAGGCACAGAGTAAGGGCCTCCATGAGTAATAAAAGAACTACTACCCAAAGGATATTCATGAGGTCCAGGGAGAGACTGTCCAGATGAATGTGATGACTGAGCAATCATGCTTGAGGCGACAGTATCTTTATCATAAGATGAATTTTCCATTAGCTGCTGGAAAACAAGTTCAAGAGCTTTCTTCACCACATCAATTCCACCACTAATCTGCATCCATATCATCAAAATAAAAGTGTAAATAAAAAACAGGAATGGGAAACTGAACATATAACCCAGACACAAAATTATGGTCCTTACGGCCAAAATAACTCCAAGGCATGCCATCTCCACAATCCTTATTTTCTTTCAATGATATAAGAGGTAAATAATTGTACATGATGCCCAAATCTTGCTTCAAATTATCCATCAGGAGACAGAAGCGCAAAATTGCAATACTAAGACTTCATAAAATACATTAATTCTTATTCCTTTTCAGTTCATCGTTTTCTTGTTTCAAACATTCATGCTATAAACCTGTATAAGGGATAACATTTACAAGCAGTAGATAGTATACTTAATACTCTTAACAAAATGTCTCATGAAATCCAATGACTATTCAACTAATGATGAGTTTCCACTGCCAATTTCAACTACCAAAAATATACAATCAAGTTAAGGAAAATGGTTATGTCATAATTATATTATAATAATAAGGAAACTAGTAGGAATAAAAACCTTAGAAGAGGCAAAGAAAATTCATAATAGATTCATTGTTAAAGAAGCCAAATTAACCACTCGAGCTCGAGCATAGCAAATATTTTGTCTGAGTACCAAAATTTAAGAAAACAAGTTGAAAAGTTAAGATAAAATTCTCTTTTACCCTGTAAATTATTAAATTTACAATTGTGAATCTTGAAACACACAATAATCGTGGTCTCCAAAATTACCTGGACTAACTCATCACTGTATGCTACACAGGTAGGAAGTTTATCCCTGGGAACAATTCTAATTTGCGCTCCACTATCCATGACATTTTTTTTACTACACTGCCACCCTTTCCCAATAGGCACCCAACTTTACTAGAAAGAACAAGCAATCTTAAGACAAATGTAGACGACTTATCATCTTCAACATATGTTCCATCTGCCTCCAGTACTTCGTCGAGTATCTTCTCAGAAACAAGAGAGAGGGCTTTCCGCAATTGCAAATGTGGAACCTCCTTCTGTTTAGCATCTTCCAAAGGAGGAGAATCTTTATCTTCTGTCTTTTTACACTCAGACATCATCACCATCATTCTCCTCGACTTCAGAATTTTTCTCGTCTTCCTTTTTAGTCTATTCAGGGTTCACTTCAGTTTCTTGATTAGAGCTTCCAATCACTACTACGGACAGTTTCCTCTACTTAGATTTCTACACCTCTTTCTTCGTGAAGGATTGATTTTGCAAACGAGAACCTGATGATTTTTGCCACTTTCCTTTCCCGTCAGGATTCACAGAGCTCCGAGATCTCTTAGAGGGAGTCAATGGAGCAGTCATTCTGCTACTAACACGGAAAATCGGTTCCAAATTACGAAACTAACGACAAAGATAACGGAAGCTCAGAAGCAGCTTCGTGTACTAGAAAACCAGCAAGTACACCGACCCCAATTGCATCTACAAAACACATTCATCAAAATGAAAAAGATAAGAAACTGTTCATACAATATCCGACTCTTCCTTCCATCATAACAAATTAGAAATTAGAAAAACAAAAGTTTAAGAAAGGATTGGGTATTAAATCTTGATTGCCTGAATGAATGAAGCAAGTATGGAAACCATGAAAACTTAAACTATGGAGACCGAGCCGGATTATGGTATATAATGAAAAGCTTGAAGAAGAGTAAGAATATCCACGAGAATAACCATCATGTAGTGGCTCAATTGATCAAAAAGCATAAGAAATGGGTTCAATCCAAAGCGGTATGTCCGGTGACATTAGTCGAGGTGTGCGAAAGCTGGCCCGAACAGTCACGGATATCAAAAAAACAAAAAGTGGGGAGAACTTACAGTTGCAACGGGGTATTACGATCATTCTAGGTTGACGAACACCGCCTTCCATGGAAATTCTGATACTGGTTTTGAGCTCGGGGCAGACGTTGAAGAAATGAACTTCCACAAAGAAAAAAAAGAAGGCGAGAGGTTTATGCGTCTTGCATAATTTCTATCGTTGATGGTATTGTAAGGCTGAGCCGGATATTTGTATGTATTTGTGAAAAATATAAAAATTAGTCACTATCATTTTAAAAATTAAAATTTAATTTTCATTGTTAGACTAAACCTAAAATCTAAATAATACATCTGGTCATTTCTAATCAAATTAAATATTTAAAAATTAGTTATTTTCGCGTGTGAAATAATAGGTTAAGGGCATGTTTGCTTCATGGACAAATGGTAGAGTTGGTTTGGCTTGCCTTCTATTCCATTTTTGTCCCATGGACTTCCATGAGTCCATCTAATTTCTACCCAACCCCACACGTAGGCCTTACATTTTTATTTAAATATTAAAATATTAAAAAATTACTCAATATTTATTTTTTTATTTAAATAAAAACTTCAACAATTCACTCCCCATCACTTCATACATAACTTTATTATTAAAAAATTATTAAATATCTATTTTTTTATTTAAATAAAAATTTCAATCATTCTCTTCTCATCGCATCAAACATAACTTTATCTTTTATTTCCTTCTCCCCAAACATAAACTTATTTCATTTATCTTCTCTCCCCATCACAATTCAACCCAACCCAACCCATCTTTTCATTTATCTTCTCTTCCCATCACAACTCAACTCAACCCAACTCATCTTCTCAAAACAAAACATGCCCGGAGTGATTGTACTCAAAAAAGAAAAATGATTGATATAATAATGAATTTTTTTAAAAAAATTCATAATATTTTTTTACAGCATAATATTTATATCTAATAGTGAAATTTCATGCTTTTTTTTTTTTTGAGTACAAATAGGGGAGGGTATTACAATACCAACTCTTCCAAGGTTTAAACTCGTGACGCTGGTGTTTACAACCAAACCATAAAATCACTGCGCCACTGATGCTTTCCATAAATTTCATGCATTTAATATCTTAAGAATTACATAATTATATTTTGGATTTTATAAAAATATAGGAACTAAATTTAAATTTTAATAATTTAAATCATAGATTGTTTTTTTTTTTTTTTTTTTTATCTTCATATTAAAAAGAAATATCATAAGTTTCGTCAAAAGTAAAAGAATTAAACTATAATTTTTGAAACCGCAAATACCTTCTAATCATATGAACTAAATTTATATTTTATCTAAAAAACCACAACAGTGAAGATTGGATTGATTTTTTATTATTATTATTATTATTTTTAGGGAATTTGTTTGGTTTTTAGTTTTTTTTTTTTTTTTTTTAATTCTCAATTCGGTTCTTTTTTATTTTTATGCATTCAAGATTAACAACCCAAAAAATATATAAATTTGGTTGGTTAAGTTGGGGACTGGTTCATGTTGATGTTGAGTGATTAATCTTGAATGCATAAAAACGAAGGAGAAACTGGATTTCTCTTTCGGTAAGCTTCATTTTGTATTTCGCATCTTTTCTTTCTTTCCTTTTTTAACGAATGGAATTTGGTATTTTGGAATCTGTGTTTTTGTGGTTTTGAAATCGCGATGTATTAATTTTAGGGTGCTGAATTGTTATTTGTTTTGTGAATTTATGTAACTTGAAATTCAGGCAGAGGCGTGATTATGAAATGAACTCGAATAGCTATATGATTTCTTCATATTGACATTTATTTTTAAATTATAATAATTGGAGAGAGGAGATTCAAAACCATAATCTTTGGGTGTACATTAATGTCATTAAACGGCTTTTGTTGGCTTCATTTTTGACTGTTTAGGTACTACTTTCCATTCATCTTTCTTCTAATACATCGTCTTTGATTTTGGATCTCTTGTGCACAGCTTTGAATTTACTTTTCAAATGAAAAACCTACATGGGTTTCGTATTTACAAAAGAAGAGAAGTTAAAGCTCAAATGAGAGGAGAGATTGAAAAATGGAGAAAGAATTTCTTCTAGGAAATGGAGAAAGATTTCAAAAAGAAAAGGAGTGAGAAGAAAATATATTATTTTATTTTTAAGTATGGTTAACTTCTAGGACTATTTTTTAATTTAATTGATAGTTTAAAAGTTATTGATATTTTAAAGTCTAAAGATTAAAAGGAAATTATTCTCAAAATCCGTAAATTAGAGGGGATTTTGTATGTATAATAAAAATTGCAAAATATTTTCATTCACAAAATCAAAAATGATTTATTTGTAGTACAAAATTCAAATTGAGTTCACATAATTCAATTAACGATAGAGTTTCATTATTAATTGAGTTATATCACTGATTGAATTTTATCTATCATGGGCTTAATTTTATCATTAGTAGAAAACCATGTGCTAGTTAAATTATTTTAAAATATGTGTGTTACAAATATAATACAAAGAACTAGAATATACAGTTAAGGATCAATTTTGTATATTAAAATTAAACATTTAAAAGTCTTAGAATTAAAATGAAATAATAATATTTAAAATGTATTGTTCAAAATGATATTTCAAAAGCAAATTTGTTAAGTTTTAGTTCTAATTCAATTGGTTAGGGGATACGAACTAGATTATTTTATGATATTAATCTAGTTAAATTTAACTAAGGTCTTGTTGAGCAAAATTGTTAAATACTCACCGGAAGTCAACTGCTTTCCAAAAAATATAGAATTCAAAAACTTAGGGCCCGTTTGGTAACACTCCCGTTTCCTGTTTCTCGTTTCCTGTTTCTGGTTTCTTGTTTCTTGTTTCTTTTGTT
>JBBMEF010000018.1:1209491-1222298 GCA_037832685.1 Sicyos baderoa | reverse complement strand
AACGTGCTCGAGTAATTGTAATTTCCTAAATACAAGTCCGAATAATAATTTAGAAAACATAAATCCCTAACATGCTTAAAACACATAAACAAACAACCAACATGCGTCACAATTTATATCGCAGGGTCCACACAACCCCGATAAGAGATCCTTACCTGCTAGTACGGATTACAGAACGCTATCCAAAAATCTAAACGATGGCGAGCTAATCCCCCAATAAACCTAGCAATTTAAATGAAGTCGAAAAATCAATAATTAAGCAATTAATTAAAACTGGACAGCCCCTCTTAAACACTCATACAGCAGCTGGAAAGAAAACGAACAACCCCAAAAAAACATACCCGATCGAGTCCGGAAGAACCAAGCTCGCGGTTGCGCGCGCGAGCTAAACTAGCCGAAGAGGGCGCTGGCAAGGGCGCAAGACAGCAGCGCTTAAACAAGAGCAGCGGCTGGGAAAAACGGCTGGCAGCAGCGTCCAAATCAGTGACGCTGGCGCTGCAGGTCGCTGGCGTTCGAGAACACGCCCGCAGAGACGCGCGGCGTTCGCTGCTGTGGGCTTACTCGGCTGCGGCACTGAAGAACTGGGCGGACGCTGCAGACGCGATGAAGT
Organism: Sicyos baderoa; assembly: GCA_037832685.1. NCBI lineage: Eukaryota > Viridiplantae > Streptophyta > Magnoliopsida > Cucurbitales > Cucurbitaceae > Sicyos > Sicyos baderoa. Next base: position 1,221,688 of record JBBMEF010000018.1, on the reverse strand, counting down.
TCGTGGGCGCTGGGCGGAACGGACAGACCTCGGCAAGGCAGGCGCGGGCGAAGGCAGCACGGGACGGCGGCGCTCTCGGAAACGCTGACAGCAGCAGCGTGCAAGCAGCCAATCCCTCATTCGATGGCAGCGATGACTCGGACAGCAATCCCTTCGAACGACCCAAACAACAAGCACAAACAAAACCCGATTACCACAAGATCACGGCGCTAGCGAGAAGAGCAACGAAGAAGAAAATCACTTACCTCGATGAGAACGAAACCCGAAGCTCCAAGGGAGATGTGGTTGGCGGCAATGAGGAGGAGAAAGGGGATTGGGGGCTAGGGCTTCTCTTGTTATGAAAGTGAGTGCAAAAGATTTTACTTAATTCTTCTCTTTTCTTGTAAATAAAAATCATTTAAAATAAATAAAACTCTCATTTAATTCCACCAAGAGGGTATGGGTTCAAATCCCCCCCTTGGTCATTTTATTTAAATGCTATTTTAATTTAAACTTCCACAATCCCTTGGCCACTCACAAGGCCAAGGTTCGAGCCTTCTCAAAGAACAATTTTGAAACATAAATTAAATCAATCTCATTTTATTTAATAAAAAAATCCAATTAATCGAGAACAAGGTACATGATTAATAAAATTAAGAAATACGAGGCTAATAAATCCAATTCCGAACCCTCTCCAAGAACCAAAGAATAACGGAAATAACGACCAAAACCACCTGAAACGTTTTTATGAAAATACGGGTCGTTACACCTAAATATTGATTTCTACATACATGTGTTAGAGGTTGTAACGTATAGATCAATTAGTTTGTAAGCAAATAACATTTAGTATACTTAGTTGTAATTAATAAATATTTATTAATTATTTTTCAATTTACACATTATCCTAAACAAGCACATTAATTAAATTAATGACGTTAAACTCGATGTCATTATTACAAACCTCTTGACGAGTATGTGAGACATACTAGCGGATTTATGTTCGAAAGAATGACCTGAACTCGTCTATAATATATGGATTGAGGTTGAGCGTCTCGTCCTGGTGACACTGTTGGTACGACTTACTTTGTAATAGTTGCAAATTACCTGATCTTAGTTGTTCATATTAAGTTGTTAGAAAACCACATTATGATTGATTATCGTCGCATGGAAGTCATTTTCAATCTTTTGATGTCGAACTTTAAGTTCAGGGAAAAAAAAACATGAGATTGTCCTAAGTTAGTTATAGCAGTTAAGACGAGAAAGTTTTTATCTCGTGAAACATGGGCGTACGAGGGCATTGCACCCATAATACCTCTAATCATTAGCTTTACCCACAAAACTTGCATGCGGGCTCTACCTATCCTTAAAACACTTCGGAGGGAATCAATTATTAGACGGTTCGATTAGACTTCTAACTTAACTCCATTCAGACATATAGTTCACCATCTTTCCCATTAATGAAATTGATATCTTCCACCAAGTAAAACTCATTAAAAAAAATCAAATTAAATTAGGTAAGTCTCTTAGACTGACTAAGTAAGGAGGAGCGGCCACTCTGCCTTTCCTTCTGATGATGATTCGAGTGTACTAACTAAGGTGATCTCTTTGACTCTTTTATTCTGGGAATTGAACAAATTTGATTTTGAAACCAATAATTAGCCTTAGTGCGAACAAGACTTGTAATAGAACTTCGATAACAAACCGATTTTGAAACAAAAAGGTGATAAATCAGAAAGATATGCGGATGGATAAGTAAAAATATAAATTGAAAGAATATATTCAATTGAAAGTTTTTTATTCATCTATTATTATAGATGATACTAACAAAAATCTTGTGACATAGGTAAGAAATCAATTCGTCATCTGTCTTTCTATCCCGCAATTCGGAATCAACAGATTCATTGAACAACTTAAGAGTTGTAAAAACTAATATTCTTATTATAATAAATAACTTTTTTTTAATTAAAAATCCATTGAATATATAATTCTATTTAATATAGAAATCTATTAAATGGATTCTAATAATTAGAAAGACAAAAAAAAATTGAATAAAGCAAAAATGGTGGAAAAGTCTACTATTTAAAAGAGAGTAAAACGACCAAAACTCCCAGGAGCTAATCCAAAATCACCTACTCGATTGACAGGCATAGCTTTTATAGCTGTTTTATTCGCTATCTTAAGAAAGGCGAAAAACTTCCATTTTGAGACCGCGACGCGACCCATTGCTGGGGGCCCGCCATCTGCTAGCATTGTGGTTTGGAATCGATTCTTTATCAATGGCCCACCGAGTCTTTCCTATTCGTTCCTTTACATGAGAGCTTTAATCCTCTCTGTCAACTTGCCTTTGATAACAACAATAGCACCTTTCATTTCTGCACCTCAAGCTAGAGCTCCCGAGATTGTTATTAGAGCTTGCCGTTACCTTTAGGCTAACTTAACTAACTTTCATCAATAACCCCTGGAATGTGCCTATTCATTTTTTCTCTTTCATGATAAGTGAGAAAAAATATCATACTCATTCGATCTTAAAGGTCTGTCAGATTCTTTTTCTTCTCTTACGATATTTCATATCAGCTTGAAAAGAAAGCTCAATCCGATAAGAGCTCTTCATCATGTTCGACAATTTCAAAAGAAGAACTGAGAGTGATTGACTTCTCACTTACGACACACGAACTATATTTCGCGTTTTGGCAGTAAACCTAGGTTTTTTCGTGTAAAAACAAAACAATGAAATTTGAAATGTTTGGAAATATAAAAAATATATTTTAAAAAATGTATAATTAAAATATGAATGTTACAATTTATTATCTATAACAAATTTCTTTGATTTAGTTATTTTATTAAAAAAAGTATTTTTAATTTATTCTTTACATTTTCATATATTCTAAAAAAGATAATTTATTTGGTCTAATCTTAAAATTATGTTAACATATTTTCTTGTTTACATTAAAATTAATAATATTATTCAACAAATTTCAAACCGTATTAAATTTAGTATCAGAGGAGTTTAAATTTATTTGGTTGAGATATAAGAAAAAATCTCAATATTATTATAAATAGTACTTTTAAAACACAATTACGCAGGTACAAAATAATATTGGACTGGCCTCGATAAAATAATTAAAATACTTACAAATATTTTAAAATTTATTAATATTATTTATTTTAGAAAGTATTTTAAAATTTATTTACATTTATAGTTATTTGGTAAAAGGAAATCATGTAATACCATTTTTCTTATTTTAAAAAGATGCTATAATTAGAGAAAAACAAAAATGGTATGTGGAGCAATTATTGTTAAAATCATATATTTTATGTTTATTTTGAGGGGGAAAAAAGAAAAATCTTAAAACCCCGAAACGAAATGCACATCCGATCCTACGGCGAGCAACAAAGCATCTGAACCTCCACGCGAGCTACACACGTGTGAGTTTTATACAGTTTCTCATTTTATTTTCCAAAAAAACTTTATTTTCTTTTTTCGCTTTAAAGAGATTATGGGCATGTTTGCCCCATGGACAAACGAAAGAGTTTATTTGACTTGACTTCTATTTCATGTTTGCCCTATAGACTTTCATAAGTCCTTCCAATTCTTATCCAACTCTATCTGTGGACCCCACATTTATTTTTAAATATTAAAATATAAAAAAACTACTCAATATTTATTTTTTTATTTAAATAAAAACTTCACCAATTCACTACCATCTCATCAAACCTAACTTTATTATTAAAAAATTATTAAATATACATTTTTTATTTAAATAAAAACTTCAATCATTCTCTTTCCATCGCATCAAACATAACTTTATCTTTTCTTTCCTTTCTCCCAAACATAAACTTATTTTACTTGTCTTCTCTTCTCTTCCCAACTCAACCTAATCCAACCCATCCTTTTGTAGCCAAACATGCCCTAGAGAGAGGAAAGGTTCGGAATTAGTAGGCCGGATGGCGTCGCAGTGACGTGGCTTCCCCGGAGCGAGGGGGTAAAACTGGAAATTAAAAAAAAAGTCTGCGACGTGGGACCAGTGGAGCCCACAGTGTATAGGGATTAGGGTTTGCGGGTTAGGAGGACGTGGTTAAGTTGAATATTAACTAAAAAAATAAAATAGAGATACGGGCTGTACACAGCTGTAATCCAAATTGTGAAAATGAAAATGAAAACCTTCTCCAAACGCACCCCAATTCACAGCCTGTTCGCAACTAATGCTTTTCTCTCCTTCTTCTTCTTCTTCGTCTTCCCCATTCTACTATTTCCCTACTTTTTTTATTTAATAATTAATTACTCTCTACTGTTTTTCTAACTCTGAAGCGGAACAATCGCCGGAGAATTGAGGTTATTGTGTTCTGTTAATGGGCTTTTTGTGGGTATTTATGTCGCCATTTTCACTGCTCTGACTGCTTCAACTTTCGCTTTCTTTGCGACTTCTTGTTCCGTGTTGAGTTTTTTGAGTTTCCATGGATCCGTGCCCTTTTGTGCGTCTCACCGTCGGGAATCTCGCTCTCAAGTTTCCGGTAGCGTCGAAGCCTGCTCGTTCCGTTGTTCATCCATCTTCGTCGCCGTGTTTTTGCAAAATCAAGTTCAACAAGCTCCCCGTGCAAACCGCCGTTGTGCCGTTTATTCAGCCGGAGAATCAGTTCCCCGACAACCACGTTCAGTTCACGGCGGCGACGTTTCATCTCAGTAAGTCTGATCTCGAGAAGCTCGCCGGAAAATCTTTCTTCGCTTCGAAGCCGTGCTTGAAAATCTCAATCTACAGCGGGCGGAGAGGCACGACCTGCGGCGTTGATTCCGGGAGGCTTTTGGGGAAAGTGTCTGTGCCGTTGGATCTGGCGGGAACGGAATCTAGGGCAACAGTTTTCCACAATGGGTGGATTTCAGTGGGGAAAGACTCTAAGGGTTCCTGTGCGCAATTCCATTTGAATGTCAAAGCCGAACCCGACCCGAGATTCGTTTTCCAGTTCGAGGGCGAACCGGAATGCAGCCCGCAGGTGTTTCAGATTCAGGGCAATATCAGACAACCGGTTTTCACTTGCAAGTTCAGCTTCAGAACCGGCGACCGGACTCAAAGATCCAGGTTAGTTGGGTTTAGTTTTTAGAGTTAAGATTTTAGGAGTATTCTGGTTGAAGCTGGATTCGTATCTATTACCTGTTTTGCTTGTGCACTAATTCTTCCATTCCGCGCGTTCTTAGCTTGTTTGATTAGAATTTGAATCCTGGAAACAGGAATGCGTAAAGCTGTACGGTTAAGATACCATAAGTTGTAGGGTTCTGCTTTACTCTTTCCTTAATTAAAGATTAAGACCCAAAAAGGAAACAGGCACAAAATTACGGGATATTAGTGTTTTCTGTCCCTATTCACTTTATTCATTATTTGAATGACTGTTCATTCTAATTGGGTCGGTCCATTTTTGGTTGCTTCATTGCAGATCACTGCCCTCAGAATCAAGCATTTCAAGGGGTTGGCTGAGCTCATTCGGAAGTGAAAGGGAACGCCCAGGAAAGGAGCGGAAGGGCTGGTCCATCACAGTCCACGACCTCTCCGGTTCTCCGGTTGCCGCAGCGTCTATGGTCACACCATTCGTTGCCTCACCGGGTTCCGATCGAGTCAGCCGGTCCAACCCCGGTTCATGGCTGATTCTTCGACCCGGCGACGGCACATGGAAGCCGTGGGGTCGACTGGAGGCTTGGCGAGAGCGAGGCGGGTCAGATGGATTAGGGTTTCGGTTCGAGTTGATACCGGACACGAACGGCGGGATGAGTGCGGCGGGGATTGTACTAGCGGAGTCGACTCTGAACACGAACAAGGGTGGGAAGTTTGTTATAGACTTGGGTGGAAGGTCGACCTCAACGGCAGTGAAGTCCTCGACCTCACCGGCGTGCAGCCCAAGGGGCAGCGGGGACTATGGATACGGGCTGTGGCCATATTGTGTGTATAGAGGGTTTGTGATGGGGGCAAGCGTGGAAGGGGAAGGGAAATGCAGCAAGCCGAGAGTGGAAGTGAGCGTGCAGCACGTGAGCTGCACGGAAGATGCGGCCGCATTCGTGGCATTGGCAGCGGCCATTGATCTAAGCATGGATGCTTGTAGGCTTTTCTCACAGAGGCTGAGGAAGGAGCTCTGTCAACCGTTGGATCAACAATTCTCGTGAGCGACCATTGTTTTTTTGTTTTTGTTTTAGTTTTTGTTGGTATTAATGCGTTTGGGTTTTAGAGTGGCGCAATTTGTCGATGGTGTTTTTTTTTATTCCGTCGTAGGAATTTGGGGGTTGTGCGAACCAACATTTTACAGAGCTATTGTACAGTCTGTGAGGGATAGAGAGAGGCAGGGCACTTTTGTCTTTTAGAATAGTTGGTGTGGCATTTGTCTGGTTTTTCATCATCTTTGTTTTTTTTTTGTTTTTTTTTTTTAATGGGTTTGGTGAAGAAAAAGATTGGTTTTGAAGATGAAGTTTTAGTGGTCTCTAACTTGACCTTCACAATTTCTTCCATGTAATTTTGTTGTTGATATATTCACATCTCACAATTAACCTACTTGGTTGAGTTTATGCCAGTGATGATTGGAACTATTGGTTTTTTTTTTTCTTCTTTTCAAGTACCATTTTAGTTCCTTTGTATTTTATTCTTTTTTGATTCTCACAAGGGTTCTTCAACAAGTGACAAAATGGAACCAAAACTCAACTAAAATGACTATTTTTGGGTTAAATTACCATTTTAGTATCTAGATTTAAATGTCTACTTTTTGTTCCTATGCTAGAAAATAGGTTTAAATTCATTCTTATGATAATGGTAGATACCCACTTTGCCATTTCTTTAAATTCTTCCACATGTTTATAAGATATATGAGTTATTCTTTTAACTACAAATTGGTTTTGTTAAACCTAATAACATCATTTTGAATATGTTTGAAAAACTTACTTGTAGCATTTGTCCTACCTTGAAAACAAATGAAGAGTTTTCAAATATCTATATAAAATATATGAATTACTCTTCATGTTAACTAATTTGATTTATTAATGTGGTAAAATGTGAGCAGAATATTAATAACTAATTTAGATTTAAATTAAACATTTAAAAGTTATCAAAATATAACAAAAATGATTTTTTTTATATCTCTTTCTTCAATAATTATTTTTTGAGAATAGGAACCTTTTTGGTGGAAGATTATGGTAATGCTCACCTAAGCTTTAATCATCCACTCCTTCGTTAGATTGCGGTTTTACTCTTAATTAGAGCCTGCTTTGGATTATGATCATTGATTAGTAGACAAATAAGCGTGGTGTTGTTATAAATTAGAAATCCATTGGCGTGGGGATTTTGATTCCAAAGTGGAATTAATTAATTCATTTTAATAATGTTAAGTTGGCAAGCTGTATTTTGGTGTCCTGAACCGGGCGGTTGAATTTGGTGGGCGGATAGGAGAAAACACGAGCATTCTCAAGGGTTTATTTTATATAGTCGGCCATGATTACTTTTCTTAGCCTATGACTTTGGATTATTCTAAATCATGCCTCTCCTCAATTTCAATATCATTCTTTATGTTCTAACTTTCAAAGTTCGATCAAAAAGTTGTTATTGGGGTTTTAAATTCTCAAACCTAACTGCTTGTTGAATTCAAATAAAATAAGTTCTCTTTGGCTGTTTTGAGACTTGAACAAGAATATATGGTAGATCAACCCATCAATATTTAAAATTGAGTTTAAAAATGATAAACCAGCTAGCAAATACGACGACGGTTAGGCCTATGTTCTCAAACGGTGTCGTATTACATGTCCTTGTATCCGTTGCTATTATCAGCTACGTGTCACCTTATTACTCGTTGAACAGTATTCCTCTCTTTGTGTAAACGGCTATAAAGCCTCCCTCATTCAATGAAATGATCACCGAATATTTCATCAAGAATTTATCTTCCTTGTTTTCTGCTGTGTGCTTCTTTTTTCTTTTCCTCTCTTTTGCGTTTTGCAACTTGGTATCAGAGCTTTCGTAGTCTCTCCCATGGCTTCTAAAGGTTCCGCTTCCGCTAGCCCCAGCCCTGTCATTACATCGGCTGTGGATGCACCAGCAAAAACAACTTTACCAAATTCTTCCTTCGGTCAACCCCTTAGCATTGTTCTCTCCGTTAAATTGGATGAGAAGAATTATTTGCTCTGGAGGGGAATGGTCTTGGCCATTCTTAGAGGACAAAAGGTCGATGGTTTTGTCCGCGGAACTAAAGCTCAACCTCCTGAGCTTATTGACGTCTGCGATGAAAATGGCAACACGCAGCACGTCCCTAACCCTCTTTTCGAAGACTGGGTTACGGTAGACCAAGCCCTAATGGGATGGTTGTTTGGTTCCATGACTCCGGTCGTAGCTGCTGATGTTGTCAATTTTACCACCTCGAAATATGTCTAGAAATCCCTACAGTTAATGTATGGTGCAACGAGCAAGGCTCGGATCAACCAGATGCGTGGCATTCTTCAAAACACCAAGAAAGGGTCGAAGAAAATGCTTGACTATTTGTCTGCTATGCGTGAATCCATTGAAGGTCTTCAGCTAGCTGGAGCACCTGTGCTTCTGTCTGATCAAATCTCCTACGTTCTAGGGGGTCTGGACTCAGAATACATACCATTAATCTGCACCATTGAAGGAATGGATATTCAATCCTGGCAAGAACTGCACTCGATGCTCATCACCTTCGAAGGAACTTTGAAACGTTTTAGCCCTGCCTCCGATAGTGCCGCTTCTCACTCAGCAAATGTTGCATACCAGAAACAGGGGAGTCACTCTCCAAACAAACAGCGAAGCAACTGGCGTGGTGGATCTGGTGGAAGAAACAATAGAAGCCGAGGAAGGGGACGTTTCAATGGACAACGAAATGGGAACAACAATACTGTCAAAAATTCGACTAAATGCCAGCTTTGCTGCCGTTTTGGTCATGCCGCCAACATATGCTTCTATCGTTTCGATGAAACGTTCAACAACCTGAATGGTCTCACTGGGAGACGCACCACCGAACAAAACTCAGCCTACCTGGCAACTCCTGAAGTTCTTGATGATCCGCATTGGCTAGCTGATAGTGGTGCCACTGCCCATGTCACCACTGACTCAGGTAACTTCCATAAACACTCTACCTATCGCGGCACTGATTCCTTGTCTGTTGGTGATGACTCGAAACTTGTCATTTCTGGAACTGGAAACTCTATTATTCCAACCACTAAATGTCCTGTTGTTTTAAATAACATTCTACATGTACCTCAAATACAACATAATTTACTCAACATTTCTAAGCTAACTGCTGATAACAATGTTATTGCCGAGTTTCATCCTCTCCATTGTTTTGTGAAGGACAAGGATACACGGAAGGTGGTGCTGCAAGGAACGCTTAAGAATGGGTTGTACCAGCTTCAACTCCCCATCCATCGACCTCTCTCAACTCCCGATGAGTCTCCCTTCAATCCAAATCAAAAACACTTGTGTGCTATGTCTACTGTTTCCAATAAGTCCCTTTTGAGTCCAGTTAATTCGAGTCATGTTGTGTGTCTTAATTCCACGGTCAGTAAAGAGTCAAGGTCTTGTAAGGTGTCATCCTCAATATGGCATCAACGTCTTGGTCATGCTTCACATCGAGTTATTTGCAATGCTCTTAAGTTTTGTAATATCTCTCCTTCTATCAATGAAAATTTCTTTTGTGAACCATGCCAACTTGGAAAATCTCATTCCTTGCCATTTTCTCTATCTGAATACCGTGCTCACACTCCTCTTGAACTTGTCTACTGTGATCTATGGGGTCCCTCTCCCATTGCATCAACTGCTGGATATTTTTATTACATTAGCTTTGTTGTTAATCATAGCCGCTTCACCAACATTTTCCCACTAAAAACCAAGAGTCAAGCCCTACCTGCCTTTCTTCAATACAAGAGTCTTGTTGAAAACAGGTTTGATTGCAAATCAAAACCCTTCAAAGAATTTCGTCACTCATGTCCTCATACGAGTCAACAAAATGGAATTGTCGAACGTAAACATAGACACATCGTCGAGATGGGGTTAACCTTTTTAGCTCAGGCTTCCATGCCTTTGTCGTATTGGTTCTCTTTGGCTGTTTTGAGACTTGAACAAGAATATATGATAGATCAAGCCATCAATATTTAAAATTGAGTTTAAAAAGAACCTATTTAAATAACAAATAATACATGCTTGATTTGATCTATTAGTACACATATTTCATTTAAACCATACTCATTTATTTAATATTAAAAGTTAATTGCAAATAAAAGTAATAGCTCACCGACGTCAGTAAACGTCCAATAAACCAAAAGTCATAAATTTGAATTTTCTACCCCCAATTATTGTAAAATTAAAGAAAAGAACTCAAAGCAAATCTCTTAAAAGTAATATAAAGGAAGACTACGACAAAAAAAAAAAAAAAAAAAAAAAGATTTCACTCCCTCAAAGGAGAACAAGTGCACTAAAAAAAAAGGCATGATCATTAACATCTTAACTTAGCCAACAAATCAACAATATTGTTGCAAGACCTAGTAATTGAATCTTTAGTATCAACTATAATATCGTTGAATTGAGAAATATGTCGACGAATTGTTACGATGGTAGTACATGGTATTATTTAAACAATGATATGATTGGGAAAAGGAGATGTTTGATCATAAGAGCAAGGCATGAGTAGGGGGGGACATGATGATGAAAAAGAATGTATAGTTGTGAGGGACAGGACAAGCAAAGGAGTGGGCACTATCCATATAATTTAGATGGTCCAAAATTAGCAGAGCTAACCAATGGCTCCATCAACTTTCCCATCTCTAGCTATAACTTCATCTGTCACACTAAATTTTAACTCAAAGGACAAAATAACAACTCACAATTCACGTTCATCTCTTCTTTTTAATTTCCCTTCTTTGTCTACAGATATTACAACTCACTATTTTCAACACACACAAACAAGCCAAAATCACCAATTATTATATGTCTACAGATCTTGATTTTTTATGGATTCATATTTTTTAATAAATACATTTTTCATCAATGATGAGATTGATTAAATTTTCAATTTGAATCAACATCAATATCAATCTCATATAATAAAAACATGAAGATTGAATAGTTAAAAAAATTGTTAAAAATTGAAAAAAGAAAAATAAATACGTGGAATGAGAAATAGTTCAATAGCTGCAATGGAATTTGAAATTTAGTAGAATGGTTGGATGGAATAAAGATTTAACAAATATAAATAATTAAAATTGAGGGTAGTAGTGTAATTGTATAGATGCCTTACATGAGGGAATCTCACAAACTCATCGTTTAAACGGTAATCTGTTTTAGTCAAAATGATGGATTTTAGGATGCCAGATATCTTTGGATTGCCGGTAATTTTAAGATTACCTCAATCTAAACGAGGTAATCCAGATGCCCATTCCATGGGAATCTCGGATTACCTCAAAATGAACCACCAGTTCATGACGTCTCTAATTTTATTCATTTATGTGTGTTTGGATAGAAGCAATATGAGGGTTTGTTCGAGGGTTGGTCCAACTCCATGAATTGCACCCTTCAAAAAAACCTCTAAAATTGTCGTATAAAACCTTTGTAAACCTCTTTTCATGTATAATAGCATTTATACTTTAATTACTTTAACTATTTGATTCAAATGAGATTTTTTCGATGACAATTACTCATAATCTCTCGATCAAAGTAATTAGAGAGTTTCTCTTGAGGGTAGAGGGAGGGGGCTATTGAGGCCATGCTCCCCTCTCCTAATTTTCTTCTTTTACGATTTTGCTATATTTTGTACATGAAAGTGGTATACATCCTTTATTTTAATACAAATCATAGATTGATCCCTCAAATCTTATATTTTGTTATTTTTTAAAAGATATAAATGCTGGCATTATTTTAAATTAGTGATATTTTTAGATAATAGCTTTAGTAAATAACTGTTTCAGTAGTGGTCTATATTTAGTGGGTCACTTTCTTATTTAGTGGGAATTAGTTTTTCATGCTAAATTGTAATGCATATTTAAGAGGCCATTTCTGATCAATAAATCACAACAAAATTCTTCTTCATTCCCAAATCTGTTTTCTGTCATTTTTTAGTTTTATTTATAACAGTGGTATCAGAGCCACCATTTTTTTAGTTACAAAAATTGTTGTAAATGGCATCCGACAATTTTGTCCAACCTGCAATTCCTCGCTTTGATGGCCACTATGACCATTGGAGCATGTTGATGG
>JBBMEF010000018.1:1192667-1209391 GCA_037832685.1 Sicyos baderoa | reverse complement strand
TGGGTGTATTTTTTGCAGGCTAAATCTGAAGCTTTTGAAGTCTTTAAAAGCTTTAAAACATTTGTCGAGAAGGAGGTTGATAGTTCGATCAAAATTTTTCGTTCAGATCGTGGAGGAGAATATACCTCACAAGAATTCGCAAATTTTTGTGAGGTCCATGGAATAAAAAGACAGCTTACAACAGCTTATTCACCACAACAGAATGGAGTTTGTGAAAGGAAAAATCGCACAATCATGAATATGGTGCGAAGCTTATTGACCAGTAGTGGCATTCCAAAGAATTTTTGGCCAGAAGCAGTAAATTGGAGCATTCACATTTTGAATCGAAGTCCCACATTTGCAGTACGAAACATGACTCCGGAAGAAGGTTGGAGTGGAAAACGACCATCAGTAGATTATTTCAGAATATTTGGGTGTATTGCATATGCCCATATTCCAGATCAGAATAGAAGGAAGCTTGATGATAAGGGAGAAAAATGCATTTTTATTGGTATTAGTGATATTAGTCGTGATGTTGTTTTTGATGAAAATCAGGTATGGTCTGATTTGGTCAAATTTGATCAAATTTCAACTCCAATCAGTTTTTATGAAGAAAATTGTGGGCATGTCGCTGAGTCTGTGGAAGAGCCTATTCCTGAAAGTATTGTTCCTACAAATATAATCTCTATAAATGAGCAAACTAAACCAATTTTGGATGAACAAAATGAAACAGCTCTTGACTCACGTTCTCAACGAACTCGAAAAAGGTCAGGATGGATGAGAGACTATGAGGTGGATGGAGTTGATCAACAGGAATATCCTCTAACCTATTTTGCATTATTTGCAGATTGTGATCCTTTTTCATTTCAGAAAGCTGTCAAAGATCTAAAATGGAAAAATGTCATGGATGAAGAGATGAAATCCATAGAAAAGAACAACACATGGGAATTGGTAGAGCTTCCAAAGGAACAAAAATCCATTGGAGTAAAATGGGTTTATAAGACAAAGTTGAACAAGGATGGCAATATTGATAAGTTTAAAGCTCGACTTGTGGTCAAAGGATACAAGCAGGAATTTGGAGTTGATTACAAAGAGGTGTTTGCTCCAGTTGTAAAGATGGATACAATACGTTTGGTGATATCCATGGATGCTCAGAAATCTTGGTCCATTTATCAATTGGACGTCAAATCAGTTTTCCTTCATGGTGAGTTACAGGAAGAGGTGTATGTAGATCAACCTCCTGGATTGTGAAGACTGGAAGCGAAGGAAAGGTATACAAATCGAAAAATGCATTATATGGACTAAAAAAAGCTCCACGAGCTTGGTATAGTCGTATAGATGCCTATTTTACCAAAGCTGGATTTCTAAAATGTCCTTTTGAGCATACTTTATTTATTAAGTTTGGTGATAATGGTTCCATGATTGTTGTTTGTTTGTATGTTGATGAGTTAATATATATTGGGAAGGATTCAACCATGCTTGAATCATTTAAAAAGAGCATGATGACTGAATTTGATATGATCAGTGATTTGTGACTAATGCAATATTTTCTTGGTATTGAGGTTATGCAGTCACAAACTGGAATATTTCTTTCGCAAAATAAGTATGTTCTTGAGATTTTGGACAGGTTCAATATGAAAGAATGCAATTTAGCTTCCACTCCAACTGAGTTTGGCTTGAAGTTGATGAAAGATGAAGGGGGGAAGAAGATAAATGCCACATTATATAAGCAAATTGTTGGAAGTTTGATGTATTTTACATCAACTAGACCTGACATCATGTATGGTGTTAGTCTAATCAGTCGTTACATGGAGGGTCCGACTGAGAATCATCTTTGTGCTGCGAAAAGAATATTTCGTTATTTGAACGGGACTGTTGATTATGGAATTTTTTTATGCAGCAAAAGCGCATGGTAATTTGATTGGCTTCACTGATAGTGATTTTGCAGGTGACATGAATGATATGAAAAGTACATCTGGATTTGTTTTCTTTACTGGTTCTGGCGTTGTATCATGGTCATCAAAGAAACAACAGGTTGTTACTCTATCCACTACGGAAGCGGAGTTTGTAGCAGCCGCATCATGTTCCTGTCAGGCCATTTGGTTAGGGAGATTGCTTGAAACACTTCAAGTTCAACAAGAAGGTTCCACAACAATATTTTGTGACAATACTTCAACAATCAAACTCTCCAAAAATCCAATTTTACATGGAAGAAGCAAACACATTGATGTCAGGTTCCATTTTCTGCGTGATCTTTGCAATAATGGAACCATTGATTTGGAGTTTTGTAGAAGTCAAGAGCAAGTGGCAGATATTATGACTATATCACTCAAACATGATACCTTTGTGAAGTTTCGAAAGATGCTTGGGTTTGTTCTTTAATGGAGGTTGCTCAAATTACTTCCTAAACTGATTTTTGCAGATTTCAGTTTAAGGGGGGATTGTTGGCATTATTTTAAATTAGTGATATTTTTAGATAATAGGTTTAGTCAATAACTGTTTGAGTAGTGGTCTATATTTAGTGGGTCACTTTGTTATTTAGTGGGAGTTAGTTTTTTATGCTAAATTGTAATGTCTATTTAAGAGGCCATTTCTGATCAATAAATCAGAACAAAATTCTTCTTCATTTCCAAATCTGTTTTCTATCATTTTTTAGTTTTATTTATAACAATAAAAGTAGATCACACCTATGTTAGCCTCTTAAATCTTGAATTTTAATTTTTAACTTTTTTATTATTATTATTATTATTATTATTATTAGTTTTATTTTTATAGAAGTTGACTGTTAAAAATAATTTATCTTTTAACCCTCTCAAATAAAGTTTTCTAGATTATAGTTTCACAACTATTCCTAACTTCTTAATCCAAATAAAATTTGATTTTCGTCAAAAACCTTCCAAAACAAACACATCCTAAACATTAGGGGCACCATATCAAAAAAAAAAAAAAAAAACATTAGGGGCACCATATTAGGTCATGTTTATGAATCTAAAAAGTGCATAGAAGAGGAGCCAATGTAGAATAATGGCATTTTAAAAAAAATATGTATATATATATTAGATAACTGTTCTTATAAAATAATTACAAAAATAAATAAATTATTTACGATCATAATTGTTTATTTTATACCATAATATTGAGGAAGGGAGGATTCGAACCTATAACCTAATCGTTATTAGGTCGTACAAGATAGGGGTGCACAAATAACCCAAAAAACCCGAACCAACCCAACCCAGTTTGAGGAGTTGAGTTGAGTAAAATACATAAATGGATTGGATTGTGTACAAAATCATGAAATTTTCATGGGTTGGGTTGAGTCCAAGGTTGACAAAAAATTAACCCAACTTAACCCGAATTTATTATTTAATTTAATAAAATATTTTCTTTTTACCTATAACATAAGTATGTTATTTAATTATTTATATTATATGTATATGCATATTTATTTTATTTTATTATTATTGTTAGACTTTTTATTTTTTAATATTTTTTAAACTTTAAATCTATTGATGAGATTTTGAAGTTAGGTAAACTTGAATTTTGCATTTGCAATAATAACCTACTTATGCTAATGTTCGTCTAAGTTTCGAAAAATGGGCGTTAGAGATTTTTTATTGAGTACATTGCTTATAATGATGAGCTTCTTCAATTTTAGGTTAGTTAAAATTAATGAATCCGATAACCCCACCCAACCCAACTCAACTTGAAAATAAAGGATTGGGTTGAGTTGTGTCTTTAGTTGGGTTGAGTTGAAGAATTGATCGACCCGAATTTTTGGGTTGAGTTGAAAATCACTCCAACCCAACTTAGCCCAACTCATGTTCACCCATAGTACAGTAGACCTATGTTACTTTTACACGATCATAATTGTTAATACATTTTAATATTGTATCATAAATACTCATTAATACAATTACCATTATTCCAAATCACTATTATTTTTAATTTTTTTTATAACTTTTTTTTGAATTCCATTAATTTGTAAAGTGTTTTTATTTTTTTTTTAATTTCCGGGTGGCGGGTGTTTGGAGTTACATATTTGTATTAAAGCAAAATGTTGATTTTGAAACGTGGCCCTGAGCTGGAAGGCTGAAGGCTCCGATTCTGCATCACGTGAGCCTGTACGTACGCCACACCACGCACGTGCTTTCTGAATTTTCGATCAGAAAAAAAAAAAGGAAAAGAGAAACACTGCCTGGTCACACTACTTTTCTATGTGCTCATAACGAGATGCAAATTTCTGAAAAAGAAAAAAAATAATAATAAATAACGAGATGCAAACCACAACATATAAATTCCTTTTTTTTGTTTGTCCTTAATATTTGGATTTTGTTCTTTTAATTAATTTATTGTTGTTTAAATAGTTTTATTTGAATTTCTTGCATTTTTTAAAAACATGTTTGGGAAGAGGCCAGGAGAGTGTTGAGTTGTATTGATCGAAATTTGAGCCGCCAGAAATGGAGAAAAAAGCTGCCAAATTGGCCTATTTCTTGTGTATACTTACTCATGTTTTCTGAAAAATGAAGTTACAGAAACACTTTTTCTTCATTTCTGGCAACAAGAATAAATTTGAAAGAAAAATAAGAATGAAGAGCATACCTTTTTTTGGGGATAGTATTTTTTTTAAAATATTTTGTGGTAAATTATAAGTCTCATTCTTATGGTTTTAAGGGACTTAAAGTTAATTTCTATCATTTCAAAAATTAGAATTTACTTATAATTGAAAAGAAGTTTAGAAATTTTGTGTAGTTTCATAACCATTTGAAAAAAAAAAACTTTCAAAAACTTTTTTTTTTTTTAAAGTTGGTTAACATTTACATATGTAAACATGAATAGATCGTAAAAAAAATGGAGTACAATGATAGAAGTGTAAAAATAAACTTAAATTTTAAAAAATAAAAAATAAAAAAAGCAAATGGTTATCAAACATAGACTTTATAATTTCAGAAGCAAAAATGTAGTTCAAATAATTTGATAAAGCCTACAAAATCGTTTCTAATTGTTAGAAAAATAATACGTAGAAATTAATTATTTATGTGTTAACGATGACGTTTAAGTTAAGTGACTTCGTTGAAAAAAAATCACATAGTTTATGCAATGAATAACTAATTTTCACGTATTTAATTCGTCAACGATTATGAATGATAACTATTTTTAAAATTTTATCGAACCAAGGAAATTAGAAATCAAATTCTAGTTTTTAAAACTAAAGGGTTGTTCACTTTGAGGTAATCTGAAGTTCTCACGAAATGAGTATTTGGATTACGTAGTTCGTTTTGCAAAAATGTGAGATATTCGGACATTTCAAGATGCTTGTGTATCTTAGGATGTCCAAGGGAGACATTTGATTCCTTTCGGATGCTGTTTTAAAACATATGTTTCTAGGCTCTCATGTAGACGACATTCGTTAAGAACATTTTTGTCCTTACTAATTTTGTATATTACACTTATATTTTGTTGTTTGGTTAAGTTTGCTTAGACAATTTATATATATATTTATTGGGAAAGAGACCACAAACTCTACGTAGAGGGTAGAGTGCTCTAAAATAAACGAGAGCCAAATACCGATTCTCATGATCGAACATGTAATAATGGTGTTGAACTGATTATTATTATTATTATTTTTTTGAAGACATTCATAGTTAGAAGTTAAGAATTATTTAAATAAATATAAATAAATTTATTGAACAAAATAATATAGGTAACATACTAAATATTTATTTTTTAAAAAATAAACATATTTAAATACATCATAATTAAGTTTATATTGATAATTATATTACATAAATTAAAATTATATTAAATTAATGTAAAAAATTATATAAATATTGTAAAGATATTCAGGTAAATTTACCAGCGGCAAACAAACACAATTTATATATATATATATATATATATATATATTAATGCTTATAATAATTAGAATTAAAATTAAACTTTTTATAATAGTCCAAATTAAAACTTTATATTATAATTAATCAAAAATCTTATTTCATAGTAACAAATGTATATTATTATTATTATTGAATAATAATAAATAATAATCTTGTACTAAAAAAAAATAATTTTGTGTGTGAAAAAAGAGGGGAGAGAATAGGAAAGATGACAAAATTAGTATGAGATCCATGGAATTGCAAAGAGAATTTACCATCAACAACACATTCTACCTCTTCTATTACATTCATAGCACAATTTCTAAAATATTTCATTTATAGCAGATTAATTTCTATCACTAACTAGTGATTGGAGTTCTATCACTAATAGAAAATTTAAATAATGATAGAATGAGTCTATTATTGATTGAATTATATCACTAATAGAACTCAACCGTGATAGAACACAATTTAAATTTTCTACTATAAATGAATTAGTTTTAATTTTATACTATAGATAAAAATATTTTACCATTTTTTGCTATACATGCAAAATTCCCAATTGCAAAATTAACCGTCTCATACATTAGAATTTGGAGAGGATTAGAATGGTTTTTGAAATGTGAATTTCAAACCAATATTGTTTGATTTTTTGTATAATGTATTATTGTGGGTTTGTAATACCAACCTATTCCATTATGGTGAACCAAACGAGACTCAATCTTATTCGAATTAAGCAAAAACAAGGGAATCCATGACCATTGAATAAGCAAATGACATTTTACAATTTTGGTATCCATGATTTATTGATGAGGATCTAGAGCTAGTCATTGTGAGGACGAAATATAGTACACTACGAGGATGTTTCTTTGAGATATTTAGCTATGATTTAATTTTAGAATTTATCAAATCCTCCTTAAAAATCTACATCCAAACGAGTTTTTTATTAACTCATTATCATTTTTAAAAATAATTCTCATTTCTAACCATTCATTTTTAATCATTCATTTACAACTACTCAATCATTTCTATCCATTCATTTTTAATTATTCGTTTCAAATAAATCAAAATAACTCATTTTTAACCATTTTTTTTTAATAATTTTTTTTTAATTACTAAAAATAACTACTCATTTTATATCTACATCTAAACAAGGTTTTGAGTCTAACTCCTCTACTCAAAACTATATCCAAACGAATTTTTGGATACAACTTTCAATTTTTAACTACTCAACATAACTCCTCAATATTACTCCTAAAACTAAACACTACCTAAATATTTATTTTTTGAGTACAAGTTGGGAGAGAAAGATTACAAATACCGAATCCAATAATCGAATCCGTGACGTTGGTGTTAAACTGGTTTACAACCAAACAATATACCATTGCGCCATAGTCATAACATTATTGGAACAAACTGAATCACACATTTTTAATTTTTTAATAGAATTTTAACAAACCAAATGTTTTTCTTTTTTGGAAACAAACAAACCAAATGTTGTGATTTCGAAAAATTTGATTGCAAACGCCTTCCATAGATGTTTGGATGAGAAGTTATTTTGATTTTTTTTTTTGAGTAGATAGAAAATTGAGCTTTTAGTAATAGTTTATTTGTATGCATATTTTTTTTTGTTGAAGAAGTTGTAACAAAAAACTCGTTTTAATGTTTTTTTTGTTTTTAAAAAAATGAGAGACAAAAAGAAATGTTGTAGGGTCAGACGGTATGCCTCGTGACATTAGTCGAGGTGCGCGTGGCCCGGACAATCACGAATGTAAAAATAAAATAAAAATGAGAGACAATAATTTGCTTGGATATGAATTTGAAATGAAAAGTTATTTTGAGTAATTAAAAATGAACGATTAGAAATGAGTTATTAAAACGAGTTGTCAGAAATGAAAAGTTATTTTAGATTGTTACAAATAAATAATTAGAAATGAAGAATTATTTAAAGTAGTTAAAAATGATGGGTTGTTTTGAGTAGTTACAATAACGTTGAACATTATTTTTTGAGGAGTAGTTAGTAAATGCTCAATAAAATTAACAAACAAATATCCCTTTGTGTTATTCTTTTTTAGTACAAATTTGGGAAGGAAGACGACAAACCTTGAACTTATTTTTATCAAATAATGAAACCAATAAGCCACCAAACTTTTTGAGTACCCTTATGTTATTTTTGAATGTCAACAAAGACCAATAATGTTTCAGTAATTAAAATATGTGTTTTTTTTGCCCTCGTATCTATATTGTGAGGAGAGGGTGGAATTGTGGTAGAGATCTGGTGGTGAAATGAAGTTGCTAGGATGGTGGCTGATGCTGGTGGGTTCGCTCCGATTAGCCTCCGTCTGGTTCGGATTCTTCGACATTTGGGCTTTGAGGCTCGCCGTCTTCTCAAACTCAACAAGTAATTAATCTTCTCTCTTCTCTCTTCTCTTTCCCCCTTCATCCTCTGTTCATAATCCCGTGACTAATTCAATGATTTCATTCCTACTAATTCAATGGCCCATGCGTTATCACGGGCTCTGCTCCATCCGTGACCACACCCCAAAACCCTAATATGCAAATCGGAACTCATAACTTCGGGTTCTAAATACAACATCTCTGGATTTAATGCCATATTGATTTATTTCTAATCCTGCAAGCTTAGGCTATTACATTACACCAAATTTCATTACAGCAAATTTCGGTATGTGTGATTATCAGTTCTAGAAGAGTAGAGTTGGAGATAACTTGTTCCATCTTCTCTATATGTGTGTGTACCCATAAGTTTTACTCTCATTTACAAATCTAACATCCCGGTTTATATGGTTTCATTTCAAAACCAATTGACTATGAGAGGAGTAGTATACATTTATTATAAAAATTGTGAGGTCTCCTCTATTTTTCAATGTGGAATCCTCGACATGCTCTCTTAAAATGTGCCACTTTGAGTTCGCATTTTTTGGATCAAAATCCAAATTCATTTTTATTAGACTGAATATTCGTTTTCATTTAATAAGTTTTGATACCATATTAAGATAGTATCAGGTTTCATCTCAATATTAATTGATAATGAGATGAGCACCTCGCCTTTCTTATAAAGATTGTAAGGCCTCCTCACTTTTCCAATGTGGGAACCACTCCATACCTTCTCAAAATGGTATCTTTTTGGATTCACCAATCTTGGATTGGATCCCAACTTCATTTTTATTGGACCTAATTTCCATCTAGGTCAAAGAGGGTCTTGGGGTGCATAAGGTGATGGGTTCAATCCATGATGGCCACCTACCTATGAATTAATTTCATACGGGTTTTCTTGGCATCCAAATGTTGTAGGGTCAGACAGTATGTCCCGTAACATTAGTCGATGTATGCGGAAGCTGGCCTGGACAGTCACGAATATCAAAAAGTAAAATTCCATCTAGGTTTAATAAGCTCTCATATCATATTAGATAAAATAAGATTTTATCTCAAAATCAATTAGGAACGAGAGGAGTAGTCTACCTTTTATGTAAAGGTTGTGAGATCTTCTTACTTTTACAATGTGGGATCCTCAACCGAAGATGTTGCTTTGAATTGTCTTCAATTCGAATTCAGGTTAATGTATCTTCTTAAGTTATTCCTTAACTTTTGGTGCTTATTCATGTCATAATATTAGAGCATGCTTAATCCTGACTCTTCTTCTCTCTTGCTGTGTTTTGTGACAGTGACTGAAGTTCATGGAAGGACATTCGGAGTGTGGACTCTCCTAACTTGCACTCTTTGCATTCTCTGTGCACTCAACCTTGAGAATAGGCCCATTTATATGGCAACCTTTTTGTCCTTCATATATGCTTTGGGGCA
Source organism: Sicyos baderoa (assembly GCA_037832685.1). NCBI lineage: Eukaryota > Viridiplantae > Streptophyta > Magnoliopsida > Cucurbitales > Cucurbitaceae > Sicyos > Sicyos baderoa. The sequence goes on along the minus strand of JBBMEF010000018.1, from coordinate 1,199,720 downwards.
TTTCTTGACCGAATACTTGATATATCATACCATGTCCATCGCGAATCTGACTACGGTTAGCATCTTTGCGGGTATGATTGCTAGATTAAATCCAGCACAGCTTGTGTTGCATTTGCATTTTCAACTATTGTTGTATGTCCTATTTTCCCTTATATTCTTAAGTTTGAAGCAGAAAAAGAAATCTCATGAGAGTATATCTGAACTGATCCCATCTGGTCTAATACATAACTATTGGAAAGCCTTGGCCATCTCAGTCAATAGAAGACTGATTTTGTTATGAAATATGATATTTGTTTTTGCCTTCAAACTTTGGTTAAACATAAAGATAAGTTGATTGATGTTGAACTTTTTTGTTAACAGGTACATCCATAATATGGATGTTGCTCCAGTGGAATGCACACCAAAGAATTCGTCCCAAACATTCTTAGTAATTAGTAGAGGTTCAAATTTAATCGGGCAAGGTACTTATTTTCTCAATTCAGGGTATTGAATAAACAAAGAACATTTCTGTACTAGATTTACTCGAAAACACTCCGACCTTCAAAACATACCTGATTCATTTTAAATAGATTTTGTTGGTTATATGTTAATGCCCTGCTGATGCTGACGATCTTTCAACTCTTACTGAAAATGGAACTTTTTGAGCTGCCATGGCGAACGGACAAGCCATTTGTATTATTTGAAGTTTCTTAATTGTAGTTTTAGTTTCTAGATTTTAGTTTTCCAACCGGCTGTATTCTAGTATTTTGATGCTTCCCGAGTTTCAGGCTGTAATTCTTGTGAAATTTCTGACATGATTGATTGGCCCTTTGCTGCTGCTATCAAGATATCCATCCCGGCCATACTATGTGGAGCTGTTGGGATGAAGAGTTAGGTTGAGAAGTTATTTAGAGTAGTTAGAAATTAAAAAATCGTAGCCAAAAACTCGTTTAAATGTGTATGTGTGTGCATGTCTTTTTTTTTAGAGAAGTTGAGACAATAGTTTGTTTGAATATGGATTTGAAATGAGAAGTTATTTTGACTAGTTAAAAATGAATGGTTAAAAATAAATGATTATGAGTAGTTAGAAATGAATGATTAGAAATGAATGGTAAGAAATGAGGAGTTATTTTGAATAGTTAAAAATGAATGGTTAGAAATGAATAGTTATTTTGAGTAGTTATTTTGACTAGTTAAAAACCCAAGCATGCATGAGAACAAACTCGAAAAATTAATATGTTTATGAGCCGAAAGGCCCCGTTCTACTAACTTTACTACATCTTGAGTTAAAAGACAATAACTTGTTTAGATATTTATTTAAAATGATTGAGTAGTTAAAAATGAATGACTAAAAATGAAAAGTTATTTTCAAATATAAAAATAAGGAAACTTAGCTCAACTGTAATTAAGCTGTTTCCTGGACTAGAATGTTGCAAATTCGAATCTTCCCTCTCTCAAATATTGTAGTTCAGCTTAAAAAATACAATAGGCTACAGCTTCAAGAGTTAAAAAAAAAAAAAAAAAAAAAAATTAAGAATCAGTTCATTGTGACATTACACCACAAACTCATAAAAAGGCCAATGCTTTTCTAAGCCTTCAAACAAAAATTGATCGGTTCCGTACTTTCTTGATGCACAAAACATGCAACGGAGTCGATTCCCTTCATCATCCCAAAGAACGCTTATTACCTAAACAACGCAACTCTGTAGCTGATACTCAGTCAACTACACATGTTTATTAGCATTGATCAACCCAGCCACGCAAGCGTGCGTGCCCTTCCAGGCTGTTGTCGTTTGAGAACTCGAAATTAATTCTCAATAATTCATTTCGTCAAATGCTACAAGATAAAATTGTCAATCATATGTTGGATCACACATGCCCCATCAGAATTGGCTTTGTACCTATTAACCTGAAAGAAACATGTATTTGGAACTTGTTACTTGAGAACAACAAAAAAGATCCAATCCATGGATGATCACTTGCAAATTTTTTCTAGTTCTGTGCATCCAGTTAAAATTTTAGGCTGCTGGATACAAACTTGCCTGAATGGTGAGGTGTGCATTATTTCTTTGTTTACTTCGGCGAAAGTCAACATCGACCCTCTCCCAGCCCACGCTCGATAAACCTTTGATCATTTCTTCTACAATGATTTTAACACGACAATATACCACAATGTCAAAAATGTCCAAGCTAACAATATGTAAGTTAAGGGCATGAAGGATTATATGATCACAAAAGCAGCTTATGATATATAATACAGAACAGTTGAGTGATTGGGAAAGTTAAAACAGTAAATGGTGGCAGTTCAAACTTCAAAGAGGCAACTCTTAATAGAATGATTACCTTGCAAATCAGCTTTCTTGTACCCATTGGCCTTGGCCTCTGAGGGCACATATAATTGAGGACTGGAAATTTGTGCCGTCTCTACATTTACGATATATGGATATTTACTATCTCCTGATAAAGCTTTGAGCTGATGGGTAAAAACAAGTAAGAAAGTAGTTCAAGGTCTACATTAGAAAACTTCATGTGTATTGTTCATTCAAAGTTACCTTTGGCAACTCTTCGTGACGCCTTATGGAAGATGTACTCCATCCAACAACGTCTGATATAGTGTCAAGGATTATAAATAAACAGAGGAATCTGATGAGTTTACTTGAGAGTAGAATCAGTAACTCAAAGTATTTTCAATCATCTTGAGTTCGAATATTTTGTTTCACGAATATAACGTCTGAGACTGAGACTGTTACTCGAATAATTAAAAAGCATTGGAGAATTCTAATAGAAAAATATGCAAGCAGAGAAACAATATGAGGATACTATCGTAACGCACATTAGCATAGGTAACACGGCGCCTAAACGACTGCAAAGCAGATCTGCGTTCGAAAGAACCATAATGTTACAGGTCAAGATGAGTTTCTCTAAAAGCAGGCAAGAAATTGTTACAAAGTTGATCTCAAAAAGTGAACTCACAAGAATTTGAGATCTTCACGATCGCCAGCCATATGAAAAAGGAGAGGGATGTTTCCACTGTCCTTGTCAATTAAAAATAAATGTCTCCCAGTTCTACCAAATAAATATGATGTGCAAACAGCTACTTTTTCCAAGGCATAAAAGCCGCAACACATAGGGATCTGAACGTGAAAAACGTCTCATAAATTCAAGATCTATATACATGACTAGAGCTATTTTTTGTAACACTTGAAAAGTTAACTTCAAACTTATAAGATAGATGAATACCGGAAAAATAATATATATCTTTATAGAATCCTTGTTTAAAAGAAGAGTTTTGTTGTCACTAGAAACTCGTCAACCAAGTCGGGCACATATAAATTGAATGGGAGAATGTATAGTATAATAGCCTACATTTGGCCACAGTATTTCTAGACAAGATGCAGATGTTTTGAATATATCACTATGAGTCTATGACAAAAGTAGAAGAAATGCTATACAAGCATATGAAACAAGAGTAGCTAAGAAAATTAATTATTCACCTGTTTATGCCCTCTTGAACCAAGATGTGGCGTCGCAAATGTTATAAAATTAACTGGTTCCAACCCTGCTATTTTCCCTTTAACCCTCCCATCATTGCTTTGATCTCTAAACCCATGTTTATCATACTCTCCATTTACTTGAACATCATCTTTTAGTACATCTTGCTCATAATAAAGCTTTGCAATGGCATACCTTGCTATCAGTCCGCCTAATGAATGGCAAACGAAAGAAATCTTTCGAACATTTGGATGTCGCTTTATTACGGACAGAATCTGAATAGAAAACATATTTGAGGCTTCGCATAATGACAACATGTAAATACAAACTTAGTTCTGAAAATGATAGCACACACCTCTTCTGCTAATCTTCCTCCCATCACATCAACACCATCGAGGGTCAATGTCGAGCAGTTACGCTTACTGCCTGCAAATAATACAGGTAAGATTGAAGACATTGATTCATAAAAAGAAGCTTGTAACGAAGTGAACTCAAAGGTATTCATACAAAAACAGGACAACCAGGTGAAGATACGCAAAGGGTAAAAGCTTTCTTAGCATTGTGCTTGCTTAATTTATAAACGAGATCAGATTGAAAGACTCACAGTGAACAATAAGATCATCGGGATAAGTCTTCAAAAACTCCTCCGCTGCATATTTCCAATCTTTAGCACTGCCCATCACCCATAAAAGAAAAAAAAACTGATATGGATTTGTGTACAGCAAGCCAAAATTCTACAGTCAAAGCTAATTAATAACAAATAAAAGCATAACCCACTATTGATTATAAGATAATTCATCCATTATCCAATTTCCAAAACACCAGCGACTGAAACGAAACCAGAAAGCAATACAGAAACAAAGTTATTATGAAATAAGAAAATAGAGAAACCTGCCAACGAGACCGTTAACCATAATAAGAAGATGGGTCGGCTTGGGACGGTCTCCAAAGCGATTGACGACCTCCATATCCAAATTCCCTTCCTCATCTTGTTGAACTCTGAAACACCCGAATCCGATCTTGGGTAAGTAAAACGACACCGTACGATTCACATTCTTCTTCTTCTTCTTCTTCTTCTTGTTCTCATCCTCCAATGGCGGTCCTCTGTTTTGGGGTTGGTTCAGAGTCTCAAAACTAGGGTTCTCGTCCATGAGAAAACGAGAGAAGAGGAAGAGAAGAGGGAAAAAGTGGCGATCGTCGTCGTCGGATTGAAGGGTTTGAATCCTTGAACCTGAATGAGGGGTTTTGGTGGAAAGCGGTTGGAAGGAGTAGTTAGTTATATGGGCGAAATGGGGCCGGGCCCTCTGCTCGCGGCGTCACCGGCTTACAGTGAAGACCCATTTCCATGGTGCTCTGAATCTCGAGACTTCCATTTTGTCTTTTGTCGATCTTCACAGCCGCAATTGCTCTTGCGCGGATTCCTCATTTCATATCCCTATTGGGGCGGAGAGAAGTACAGTAGCGGTGGATCTGTCGGCGTTGCTTGAAATTCAATTCAACATCAAATGGGGTCTCTGTCTCTCGCATAAAAGTAGAAACAGAGTACCGCCCCCATCTCCATTTTCCTGTCGTTTTCCTTTTTTTTTTTTTTTTTTCTTGGGTAATTTATCAGTTAAGCCAATGCTAAAATGTAGGTGGCTTTTTGTTTATTGAATTTATTTATTTTTAGTACAAATTAAAGGAAGGAAGATTACACCGACTCAGTGACTGTCGTATTAATATCAAACTAAATAATCAATTGCGGTATCGACTTATTTGACATTAAAATTTTTTATGCCGAAATTTAGTGATCGAGATCAACTGTGGATTTGTGTTTATTAGGAACGCTTCGCCTGCAAAATAGAATGAAGAATTGGGCACTAGTGTGGTACGAGCCACAAGATCTTCGATGCCAAAGTTAGTTTGGAGAATTTACTGGTGTAGTCACAATTACGGAAATCAGAATAGCTTACCTTTGGCATCGTCCGTGTCGGTTTTTGTAGGGTCCTGCGATCGTGGCTCCAGCCTTCTTACCGTCTCCCTCCGTTCCTCGGGAACGAGTCCTCCAGTTACGTCGTCCGAATGACCACGTACTGGCCTCTTAGAGCGCTTCTTCTGCCACCTGGCTGTAAGGGTCGAGACCCAGTCGGAGTCCCTTACGTGCAGGCTCCTGGACTTGACTAAGTGCGGGTGGGCCGATCCAACGGTTGGCCCACTTTATCCCTTATACTTACGGGGCCAAGCCCACGTTCGGATCCTCCACTGTCCACACATAAGAAGGGTCGGACTTATACTCGACCCACTTTACATGCACACACGAAGGGGTCGGGCCCATGCTCGGCCTGCCCCGCACGCATCCACAAGGGGGTCGGGCTTACACTCGGCTCCCCTGCACACATACACGTGCGTCACTCGCACACGCGTAATGGGTCGGACACATGTCCGACCTCTCGTGGGCTTTTGGGCCGCCGTTATCTCTCCCGAGGTCTATCTTGGTGTCCTCGGGCCTGTTCTCGCTGCGTGTTAGGTCTTTCCACTTCATGTTTGGGCCTTCTTTGTAGCTGAGTACGAGCAGATGAGCGTGGAAAAACTACCTACAACAAAAATAAATTAAAAATAACTAGAGAAACTATATTGGATTAATTCTTGTTTGAAAGCAATATTACAAAGTTTGTGGCCCCTCTTCTTTCGATTTGCATTAAAAAGTTTTTCATAAAAATCACATTTAAAAGAGTTATGGTGAGATAGTAAATTAATTAATATGTCAATAATAAAAGACGAGTAATTTTTTTTATAAATTATAAGATTAAATTCTAATTTTTAAAATTGTAAGAGTAAATATTAATATTTAAAAAAAAATGTTTACTTTACTTCTTTTTTTTTTTTTTTTTTTTTTTTTTTTTTTTTTTTTTTTTTGTGAAAGAAGTAATATTACTAATACGTGTAAACTCTTCATCAATGATACACGTTTTTCTTTTCTTGCAAAAATCAAAGATACACGTTGAGGCTCACTTCCATTTGCCTAAATTTTGACCACTCAAATTTCAACCAAAATTAATTGTAAATTTGGTCTCAACGAGATTAAAATGTAGTATCTCTACCGATAGTAGTAGGATAATTTAATTATTTGATGATAGTTCATTTTGATACTATGGTCATATGACAATATTCATTAATATAAATGATTATATATATTTGTTATATATATATATATATATATTTTAAGTAATCATATTTGTGAATATTTTTTAAATTTAACTAATTTTACAAATTTTTCATTCAATTTTTTTTTGACAGATTTTAAAATTAAAAATTATATTGACTAAATTGTAAGTTTCTTTAAATTATATATACTAAATTTTAAAATTATAAAAAATTAGTTTATTTATTTTTTTTTTTCAAATCAAGGGTTGGTATATAGTCTACTCTTCTTTTCCAATTATAAGGCACCACGTTTCTGAAGGACCGAATTTGAGGGTGGACTCGAACCAGGTGATTACTAGGGGTGAACATGGGTTGGTTTGGGTTGGGTTGAGGTGATTTTCAACCCAACCCAAAAATTCGGGTTGGTCATTTCTTCAACCCAACCCAACCCAATTAAAG
>JBBMEF010000018.1:1144021-1158009 GCA_037832685.1 Sicyos baderoa | reverse complement strand
GATGCACCATCCTCCTTGGTCGCATCATGGCTTGATTTAGAAGTGGGTTGTCGGGTCATATTCTATGACCGTGACACATGGCATGCACGTTTCCAAGGCAGGTTGCGTCTTTCCGAAAGACGCAACTCGACCTTTCATTAACGGCGTGTGGCCACGTGTGTTGGACACACTCCGGCACACGCCTTTGACCGTTATCTTGACTTTGACTGTTGAATGCGTCTTTCCCAAAGACGCAATCACTCATTTTCTTAACGTTACGTCTTTGGGAAAGACGCAAAGGGCCATATTTGTAAATTTTTCCGAATTGGGCCTATTTTGAAACTTGGTTTCAAAATAAGCTCCCCCCTAATTTGTCCCTCACCCTCACCTAAGTATTACTCTTTAAACTAACAACTGTCTTTAACTTCTCTACAAAAAAATTATATCTGAACAATTTTTTTTTGCTGCAATTCTTCCATTAAAAAACTATACCTAAACGAGCTATTATAAAAACCTTACAATTTTAACTATTTAAAATAACTCCATATTGAAACACCTCTTAGGATTTATGATAAGATTAGATAAATTTTATACCCGACTATATTCTCCTCTTATAGTAGGTTTCTTGAACATTTTTCTTAAAATTTATTATTTGTTAATATAAATTTTACAAATATACTTATATTTTATCAATTCTTTAGTACTGTAGTTATTGAACCATCAATTTATCATATATTTAACAGATTAGATATAACATAGTCATAAAATGGATAAGTTAACTATAATTTATAAAACCTTTAGCATGAAAGTTCAACTAAAAAAAATATCTTAAATTCAATTTCTCAGTGTATCATCTCCATGTCAATAGTCCACTCTTTTAGGACATAGAGAACACAAGCTTATTCATATGCAAATAAGAGGATGGCGAATTTAGGCAACTCCCGACTTACAAAAAGAATGTGGAATCAGTAATAATTGATCACATTGCCATTCAAAACTTCTCTCTCAAGTTTGGCTCTATCAAGAGAAACAATAAGAATATGTGGGGGCAGAATTTGAATCCTTTAACCACAATAATCAACTTTAATATCGGATTAGAAGCTTCTCGAAGTCTCATTGTCTCTAGAATGCGTATCGGTATATGACATCTGCAGCACCATCTTCATCGTTGCTGAGACCAATTACGTTAGCAACAGCTTTTGTTTTCTCTGATCCATTGCTCAAAGCAACTCCAAGAGATGCCAGCTCGAGCATCTCAATGTCGTTTTCCCCATCTCCAATAGCCATTACCTATACAATCAAAGAACAATCTGAGGGCAAGGTCTAAGCCAGTTAAGAGCAGTACTTAAATCCTATACCATGTTAAAAGCCAGTTTAAGCACTGGATCATGTATGAATATGAATGGAGATGAACTTTCATACCCGACAGTCTAACAGATCCTTAAATCATGATACTACATTTGCATATAGGATAACTGAACGGCACGAAGATTATGGAATCTAGTTTCGAAAGCTATCGTACATTTCTTTTTTTAGATGGTCAAGCATGAATCCATCTACCTTCAGTAGATTGATTCATAACAGAAGTTCGCAGGAGGTAGCAATGGGGTGTTTACGATGACAAGTAGATCACATGATTAGCAAACTTGTAATGTGACATGAAATATGCTCTGGTTGTCTAATACCAAGCCTATAAACCCAATCAGTGAGTGAGCATTTCTTATTAGTTACCATCAACCTTTCAAAGTAGTTGGATCAAGTACAAATTCGAGTCATTTAGAAGTAATAGTTAGTAGAAAAGCCATGTACAATGAAAAGACAATGTGGATGGGCAAAGGATAGTTGAGGGGCTTTGGCTTAGGCTTTTTCCAATTTTGATGGCTCATTAGATCTCTTTAAATAAGTAGCTCTAGTTCTTTGTTTTGGGATCTTTTAGTAATCAAAACCCACAAAGAAGTGCTTTTGGAATTTTAATAATTTCTCTTGGTTGACATGATAGTTGAGAAGAAACAAAATTCTATTTTTAAGAACATATTCAGTGACTTTAAGTCGATATCTTTTTCATATTTATTTTTCTTACCTTTTCCTTTTCCCTATTAAAAAATAAAAGATAAGACCATAGGGACAACTTTAGCGGCTTAGCCTACCTCCTCCGGAGAGACTCCCAAATGATCCAGCAGCATTTTTACTCCACTGCCTTTTGAGGTTCCACGGGGGACAATCTCAAGCATGTCCGGAACAGCTTGAACAACTGAAGCCTGTTCCCCTAATGCTTCCGACCAGTATGGCCGAAGGATGCTTGAAACTCCCTCGGCAGTGTCCAAGAAAAGAAGTTTCTGCATGTGTAAGAGGTTGGTAAAATAAATCATCCACGAGCTCCCTATTATGTGATACTAATTGTTTTTTTTTTTTTTTTTTTTTTTTGAAAAAAGGGGACAAAAATTCATTGCCATAGGAACCAAAACCAAATCTCCCCTTAGCTACAATACTCAGCAAATGCTGTGCTGATATGATTATGAATTCCCCCATTCCTCAATTTTTCCTTTACTAATACAAAAATGAGAGGAAGGCATTCTCAGCAGTCGAGAGCCTACCTGTATTTCAGCTGCAGCCAAAAGTTCCTCAACCGAAGACATTACCTCTGCCTGTAATATATAATCAATGAAGTTATAACTTGTAACCATGAACAAGACTATTGCAAGGGAAAATTTTAGATGCTACTCAAAACTAGCTTGACATTGAGGGGTTAAATTAACGCCCCCCCCCCCGATGAAAGCCGGCTTAGTAGGGTCTAACTATTTACTAACACTTCTCATAAATCATAACTAGCTTTTCAATGTCGAAATACAGTTGGCAAAATAATTCAGTTCACAGTAGTTAGCCAAATAAACTCGCCTTCACAAGTGCAAATACTATATTCATTACATCAAATACTCAGAACCACAATAAAAATGTGTTCAAGTACCTTGGGCTCATGGTATACAGTGTGCAATGCATCAGTAAGTGGATGATCAAACAGAGTTAAGCAACGGCCTTCACCAAATGCAATCAGTGGAACTTTCTTCTCTAAAGAATAAAGACATGCCTGCACTTCAAAGAATACAAATTTAGATATCATTAACATGCAACTTGTGGTTAAAAATCTTCTTGTTGATTGCAAATGAACTTCTTTGTAAAATTATCATTACTTTCTATGGTTCTTACAGTTTAATATCGAACAACACTTAGAAAAAAGGCCCTATAGCTGAGCCATTTTCTATGGTGAGCGTCACAACATGAACACATCTATTGTAGAACATTGTGTGCTTGCATGGCTTTAATCCCTAAGACTATCAATAAAAATATTTACTTAATCATCCTTCAAACTGCTGAGTAGTATACATAGCAAACAGCCAGAGACGTAACCTCTCTGCAGACACCTTGGTCTAAGTTCCGCCTATAAATTTCCTTGCCTTGTCTTCCATAAACGAGTAGTCCCTAGAACCATGAAAGGAAGGAGAATACATAATGGATAAGATTAAAGTTTGATAATGGATAAAAATAAACTGAAAGGTAAAGATGTAAGTGAAATAAGTCTGAAGTTCTGTTTTGCAAGAGATTCCAAATCAAGAGAGCTGGGAACTTACGAGGCTCATTATCAGGGATATAATTTTTTTTTTGATGACCGGGAACTTGGAGCTTAGGCTCCTCTAAAACCTGGGGGCACCACTAGCCCGTCCCTAGGCTGCGGTCCGGAGATATATAGGAGGAGTGTAGACACGGGAGGTGTCTACAAATTAATGTCACAGGTGAGTCTCAAACCTAAGACTTTGAGGAGAGACACCTTCAAAGTCCAAGCCTTCGACCACCGTGTCAACTCCCGGGAACCATCAGGGATATAAAATTAAGATTTGTATAAACTGAACATATGTCAATGAAAAATCAGTAGACTCCTTAATTGGGAGTGATCTCCACTCTTATTGTACTTTCAGTCTTCACTCATTACCCTCAGCTTTAAAAAGCAACATGAAGAGAGAGGAAAAAAACCATCATAGAGTGGCCTATTGGTCAAACAGGGTCTTGTGGTGCTATAGGTGATGGGTTCAATTCATGGTAGCCACCTACCTAGAAATTAATTTCTTACGAATTTCATTGGCATCCAAATGTTGTAGGGTCATGCAGTATGTCCCCTGTCATTAGTCGAGGTGTGCGCAAGCTAGTCCGGACAGTCACAGATATAAAAAAATAAAAAATATAAAAAAGGAAAAAAGAGGAAAAATTGAAACCTGCAAGAAAACTCCAGGAGAAAATTCAGACACGGCACCATCTTTTCCAGCTAAACCTGCCTTCTCCAAAATGCTTATTACTGCTGGACGGGCCTACTCCATGTATTAAATCTAATCATTATTCCTCGCAAATTTTAAAAAAGGAATAGCAGATAAAAGCTACAAGATATTTAAATTTAAGACAGTAAACACCCTAACATTCAGTAGATCATCAAAAAAATAGTTGGAAAAACAAGGTTAAGGTTCATATCTTGACAATCAAGAAAAAGGTTTACCTTTCCAGTGGCTATAACAACTTTCACACCCCTTGACAAGGCCTCTTTCAGAGCCTTGGCAGTAGTTGGAGTAATTTGACTTTTACTGTTAAGCAATGTACCTGACATAAAATTAATATACTTAATACAATTCAAAAGGTTAAGTTATGAAGTCTTTTAGATCGACCTTAAGTGGGCTCTTACCATCCATATCACAGAAAATATAGCTGAACTTTGGGCGGTAAAATCGAAGACTACCTTCTTTATTCCTGTCTTTAAAAGGTCAACAGTAAGAACATACAGAAAATAATCTAATAACAGTAAAAATGTACAAAATATTTCTTTATGGGATAGGAAATAATTTTTTTTATTGATGTGTGAAAAATCTATAGAACATAATACAACTAGATTTGAACTTAGGAACTCTTGGTCACAAATCTATACTTTATGCCAATTAAGCTAAAACAGAATACAGGTTTATTATAATTACAATAGATTTTTGGTTACACTGATGCAGTCATTAGTGGAACATCAAAGCAGACAACTGCAAAATTACCATCTGGAACTTCTGCAACTGAGTTTAAATTAGTTTCGGCATCAATTGCACTCTGAATTAGCCCTTTCCCTTTCCATTCTAAACTCTTCAAAAGTAGTTCCTCCTCCTTCTCCATTTCTACTTCCGCCTCTTCACTAATCTCATGATCAAATCCCAGAAGATGCAACAATCCATGCACCTGTACAACCCCATGCAATTATGAATTTCTTTGGCTTAGTTGAATTCTTGATGATAGAAATTTCTCAGGAGGCTAAAAACTGAAAAAATATATTTTTTTTTAATGAAAAATAAGAAAATATAGTTTTTTTGTTTTTATGAAAAAAATGAGAAAAGATAGTTGATTCGTTTGCCTCATTTTGTAACGACCCGGGTTTCCGGTTCGTAGTTTGGACCTTTGTTGGTTTGGTTTAGCTTGTAAAATAATTAAGGATTTAATTGTTTTGGTGTTGCGTCTTTGAGGAGGATCGAACCTTGGCCATGAGGAAGGCTAAGGGTTGGGGAAACTTGTGTTTTAAATTGAAATTAAAAGTTGGCGAAGCCGTGGATCGAACCCTTGCCCTCTTGGAGTTTGTTTAACTGGATTTAAGTGGGATTAATTAAAAGAAATTAAAAACCCTAAGCTCCTCATTTGCACTCACTTTCACGCCAATCCTCACCCTAGCCGCCGTCGAGCTCAAGTTTTCTCTCTCGAAGTTCGAGCCATCCAAGGTGAGTCTACCTTCGCTTTTTGTTGGTTGTTCGTCCTTCTTCCTCTTCACGTTAGGTTGCTATTTTGGTTGCTAAGGGGCTGTTCTCTTTGTTGTTACTTTGTGCCTTCGAGAAGTCGCTGCCAAGGGATTCGTTGCCGCTGCTGGATCCGTGAGTTTCATCGAGTTGCTCCATTGCTTTTCGTCGGGTCCAAGAGGTAAGAAGCGCGTTTCATTTGTCTCTTGCGGGTTGAGCTTTGTTGCGTTGTTGGGCTGTTTGTAAGTGTTTTGTTTTGTTGTTGTTTCTGTCTCGGGTTCTGCTTAGTCGAGGGGGAGCTTCAGCCGTGACCGAGCCGCACCAGACCGATCAGTCGCCTTCATCCAGCGCCTGCGTTCTGCGTCGTTCGCCGAGGGGTCGATAGCGTTTGTTCATCGCTCGCAGTCGCCAGCAGCGAGTAGCTCGCACCAGACCGTTTCGTTCACGCACAACACGTCGCGCCCAGTCGACCGACGTCTTCGCCAGCCCGCTGCATTCGTCTGCTTGAACCTGTTCGCTGTCTTTCGCTCGCGCGAACAACCGCGAGCGAACCGTTCGGCCAGCCTTCGTTCTTCGTCTTCGCTCGGTATCGCTTCGTTGCCTTCGCCTTTGGTTTAGTTTCTGCCCGGTTTTGTTTTAGGGGTTGTCCTAGTTAGACTTATTATTTTATATTAATATTGTTCTTATTTATACTTGTTAGGATTCTTGTGGTTGTTTGGTGTCACCTAGGAGCTTGTTTGCTTGTGTTTCGTAGTCCGACATTCCAGGTAAGGATTCCTTACCGGGGTTGTGTGGACCCTGCAACTTAATTCTGATACTTGTTTGTTTGCTGATAAATTACTGAATGCCTGAATTGTTTAATTGTGTTTCTGAATATCCTGTTTAGCATGTTCGTTGTTCTTTCTCTTGCTAGATGCATGTTGTTTGTCCTGTTCAGCATGTTTATCTGTCTTATGAATAGAGCCATGTTAGGATGCTTCTTACTTATCTGCTTAATATCTGTTGAGTATGTACCTTAGCATAGCCTTGTTAGGAGAGTCTATATCTATGGGCGAGAGGGCATAAAGTAATTTGCCCCATTGGTAGGGATGCGCAAGAACGTATACTCCGTCTCTGACCGCCAGCACGGTTTAGCTAACTCTGCAAGTGGCATACCCAGTCCGCAGTACTTGGGCGATAGGGCACAACGTATAGTTGCCCCGCTGGCCGGGAAGGAGACGAGGCTTTGCTCGTCCCCGTTCGTTAACCCGATTTACATCGAGTTGACATACCCAAGTGACTGTAGCCTTTGGGCAAGACCGACTCACAGTGCAAGCCTGCTGTGAGCGGAACCTAGCCACAGGCTAGTGGTGGTTCATGTTGTCATAGCTCGATGCCAAGGTCTCGCATCCCTATGTTCAGTGACACCTTCCGAGTCTTTTAGGCATGTGGACTCAACCAGAGTAGGCTGCCCTAGACCCAGCCCCTGCTTGGATTCAGTAGCATGCGGTGTGCGTGCACGCTCATGATTCGCCGACTGGAGGCTCCCTCGGGATCGTGAGACTAGTACACCCATTTCCCTTGTTAGTAGATTGTAAAGCTAGTCGAGATCAGAGATTCTCGAAGGACCCAGCGTTGGTCCCAGTGTGCAGAAAGTTGTTTGTTGCTTACATTCTTGTAGATGATTGTTGAGTTATATTGTACCCCGCTTGGGGGATTCTTACTGAGTAATCTTGCATTGCTCACCCTTATTTCGGTGATTTTCCACAGGTAACCTTGGACAGGCTCACTGATGGTTGGAGGCTGCTGATGATGTTCATGGGGGATCTCGCTTCTACTTTATGTTTGATTGTTTTAAACTCTGAGTCTTATGTTGAACTAATTTCATTGCATGTAGTTGGGCATGGTGCCCTAGGTGAACTTGATAACTGTTTTGGATTCCGAGGTTTGATATTTGAAATGAAAGACTGATTCCTGTTTAAATTATCTCTGGCCAGGGAAGTTATTTGAATTAAACTACTGACTTTAATGTTGTTAAAGTATGGAATCTTGTTGTCTTAAATGTTTTAAATTTTGCTTTAAATGCATGCACGTAGTAAAGACTAGGTTTAAGTCTGTTAAACCGGTCGGGTCTTTACACATTTGCCTTTCACTTAGTCTAGGGTGCTTTTCTTTGTACTTGGTTACATACATAATTTGTACCGAAGGTTCAAAATGTTGGGCTTTTGTTGAATTCCTAAGGCTAAAAAAAAGAAGTATATCACCATACCTTCCATCTTTAGAAAATAGATCCTTCGTCAAACGGCTCATAGGGAGTCAGAAGCAAGCAGAGTCAAAGGCGGGTCAAACCTTTTTAATTTCTATTGCCGTTAAAAACATTTCTTTGTTTTTATTTATTCTTTGCCTATTTAGCAGTGACTGAAATCCTTTAGAAGTGTTTGGCTGGTCAACGGTTGAAATAAGAAATCAGATAATGGAAAGCCTAGGCATGCCGCATGGAAAGATTGAGAATAAAATGGCTTAGAAGTATCTAGATTTGAAAATGCACATTAAGGAATTTAAAATGCTAAAAATGAAGGATGGAAAGTTAGAAATATGCTAATGATTGTGATAATGGTATACGTTGCATTAGAATGTGAAGCTTGCGAACGAATATAAGCCTAGGGAATGAAATGTCTGTGTATGCAAGAATGAGATTACGAAACTTAATCCCATTGACCAGTTTCTGTATTCCAAATGCCCTGTTAGATGCTCCCCTCAAAGTCAAAACATGCGATGTGCAAAGTAGCAATGCTACTAGTTCTCAAACATAAGGATGTAAAGCAAAAATACTTAGGAAAAAAAGGGTACTCGATTAACAAACCAGAAGTATCCGAATCTCATCAAGAAGTGTGTGCCCCCTTTCCTCAGCCTGCCTTGCAGCAGTCTCAACAGATATGACGATATCACCTAACATAAGCTGAGATACAAAATTTAGTCGATCACTTAACCTTTTCAAAGACAACATAACATAAAGTATGTGTTTATGATCAAGAGGTCATGGGTTCAAATCCCCTCACCACAAATTTTGTTCAACTACAAAAAAGACTTAATTTACTGATTTTTGTTTTTTGGAAATTGGAAAATAAGAGCTCCGCTCCACTATACCGAGGTAACCACGCCCGTCCATAGATCAGGCACCGGGAGACATCGAAGGAATTGAGACACATGAAGTGTCTACAAATTAATGTCACAGGTAAGTCTCGAACCTGGAACCTTGAGGGGAGCACACATTCAAAGCCCAAACTTTCGACCACCGCGTCACTCTTGGAAGACGACATAATTTACTAATTCATTTGCATAGTTCTTACAATTGGTAGCTTCAGTTCTGGAACATGCTGTGACATGGACAGGACATCGGTGGCATGGTCCTCATCCCTCCATTCTTTATTAAGTTTACGAATAAACTCGTCGTTACAAAGTAGCACGGACAACTCGACACTACCAAATAAACCAACATCATTTATTGAACAATCTCGAGTTTTATAATCTGAATCATTTAAACTGTTGAAAGCGAGCTTCAGAGCCTTAGGAACATTCAAACGAAGCATTTCTGCAATACCCTGAAGCATTAAAAGGAAAACCATAAGAATTAAACGACCAATTAAAAAGAACCCTTGCAACAATGCAAATGAGAAAGAAAAAAAAAACAGGAAAATTCATCCTACACCTAGGTTCTTGACATATTTGACCAAATCCATGTTTGATATCTTAGAGAAGAAATCTGTTAAACGTGATTCTAACGTCAAAACTTGTAATCAAGAAGTAAAATTTTTAGTCCACGTATTTGACAAAAGAGATTGAGTTCTGTTAGATGCATCTGGCACATTACACGTTAAGCAGCTAAGGAGAAGCTACGTTCTCCTTCATTGTTGGGAGAAGATGGCACAAAACTGAATTTCATAGTTTAACTGCCTTTTTTAACTCTTGTTTCCCAAGATAAAGTACAATATCAACATGATACCCAGATTAAAGCATATCCAAGTACAAGTAAGGAATGTGTCAACAAGCAATTCCTCTTAGTTACATGTTGCTCTTCTTGAGTCCAAACAAAATGTGGGTTGGTAATTCAAACCAACCTATAACATTTAAGGAGGGATCTTCATCTTTGATATCTTAGCCAACAAGACTGTACTCGAGTTAGTTTAATGTGCTCATTCTACCAACATTAGTTAACATGTGCGGTCCCTAGCGAAGTTTAATCTCTTTGTGGGCATCGATGACGAATCTATTTTGTAGTTACTCTTTTCTGTAAGGGGGGCTCGTTTTATTGCATGCCCCTACACTAATTTTTTCCTCAATGAAAATTTGTTCTTTTCTCAAAACAACAACAACAACATTAGTCAAATATCATTGTTAATCAACTATCTTAAAGACAACATTCACAGATAAAATGACAACAATGTTGTCCTGAATTAATTCCAACCATAGACTCCTATAAAAACACTAGAATAACATGCACAAATGACAACATAGAATTCAACAGGATTGCCCGAAACACGCATTCTTAATCCCTCTCATTGTTACTCATCCACTGTTTCCATGAAAGAAATTCATTTATGCACATATACTAAAACAACTTTGGAACTATGATGACTCGTGATTACTTAGTCAGAGTCTCGCTTCTTGATTAGAGAGCGGGGATCTCTCTTAAAAACTGAATTATGTAAATGATCCTGTTATGTCTCACATTTTTCTTCGATTGTTGTTCCGATTTCATAACAGGAAAACACCAAAAAAAGAAAAAATAGTAAAAGAAATGTGTAGGTGAAGAAAGAGATACCAAGACTTCAGGGTCGTCGGGCAAGTCTTCTTCAACGCAGATACTGACATTGAGCTCCAATTCCTTCTTCTTACTCTTGGGGACTCGTCTCCGGACCTTTCGATACTCTCTTCCCCCACAGAAAATGGTTCCACAAGGCCGGGGAACCCGACCGTGCGTTCCCGGCAGAACGTAGAAACTCCGAAGGAACTGCGAAAAGGTTAATTTCGCGGGAATGCGATGGAGACCATTGGAATCGGAAAGAAAAGGGAAGCGCGAAGAAGGTGGGCATGAAGAGGAGGTGTGACAGAAAGGGAGATTGGCAGCGAGGGCCATGTGAATCCCAGAGGCGCGAAGGAGAGGGGACGCTCGCAGAATCATGAGCGTAGGATTCAACAATCGCTTGCGCCGCCGCCCTCTGCAATTGCTTGCTTGCCTTTGTGAGGATGTTGAAGAAGGGATGAAACTTGACACTATTGCCCCTGTGTTCTGTTTCTGTTTCTGTTTTGGTTATTTTAGTTATAATTTGCTGCCATTGAGGTGGGGGATTGTAATTGGTATCTTTTCTAGTTTTGATTTGTGTTCTATAAAGGTGGTGCGGAAGACTTGAACTTTAAAGGTATATGATGACTCTTAATATTCGGCATACATATGGAATATGAGGAGAAAAATTAAGCAAAATGGGAGTTTATTAATGTGGGACACTCTGAATACATACCTAAATCTCACTAATCTCTTGTTTGATCTTTAGGAATTGCAATATTTAGAGATGTCCATTTTTCCACAATGTCGAGGACCAGTGAGCCGTGAATCCATTTTGGTAGGGAATAGTGAGTGAGTGGGGACAAAAAAAATTCCGCGAGCTAAATGGGATAAGAACCGAAAATGTGTTTCCCATCCTCGTTTCCTCTTTCTGTGCTTCGTTTGTATTTTTATTTTTTAATATATATAGTTGAAAAATTAATAATTATTTATCTTTAAAAGTTAACTTATTTGACAATTTATATATATATATATATAAAAGAATTAAATTGAGATTTGAAAAAAAAAAAATGAAAATAAGTTATGTCCATGAACCTGGAATTTAGTGTGAATGGGGACGGTAAAGTCATCTTGTCCTCGTGCCCGCCCCATGCACATCTCTAGGAACACTAGTCCATCATGTTTTAAAAAATAAAAAGAAAAGAAGGCTAAAATCATCACGAAAAACATTGAGGTTGGAATTACCGAACCTACTAGAAGAGAAAATAGCAAGAACTAAGATCTGCTGCAAAGAATTAAATGGGTGATAAATAAATTCAGAAATACAAGGCCTTGGCCCCCAAGTTTGTTTGAAGCCTATATATAGATAAAGAACAAGTTGGAAAGGGGGTTGTTCTTTGAAGTTCTTCCTCCATATATAGCCGAGAGATGATGTCCGAGTGAAGTTTGTGATTCATGGTAACAAGGAGTCGTTGAAGCTATCGAAGCAACTCAATAACGATTTGGTTTACGTCGGAGGTCGAGAGGTGCACGGTAGTGGTGTGACGATACTGCTCACGGTCAGAATGGTGGTTGTGGCTCTGATCTTAAATCAATAATGGAGTAAAACTAGGGGAAAATCGGTAACTCGATGAACCCGGTCTACCCAACCCAAACCGTAAGGGTTGGGTTGAAAAATTAGAAAAAATAAAATTTGGGCCGGTTCTTGGGTTGATCTTTGTTAAATTGGGTTCAACCCAAACCAAACTTAGGTATATATTATAATATACATATATTTTCATTCAATACCTCTAGCGTGTGTGGTTGGAGTCCTCACCAATTTTGCAGTGCAGACAAGTTCGAGCCACACTACAAACTATTTTAAATTTTATTTTTTTAACATATTTTATATTGTAATTCATTTTCTGTCTTTTGTACCCACTCTTTGTGATATCTTTTTTATCCACTTTTCTTATATATATTTTTTATTCACAATTTCATATTATTTGAAATTTTAAGTTGAAAATTGAAGCAATCTTGTATTAAAATATAATTTTTAAAAATTGAAGTAATTCTAAGTATGTTGATGTTAAATTTTCGATTTCGACTTGAACTTATAATTATTGTGAACTCGTTGACCCAATCCAACCCAACCCAAAATTAGGTTGGGTTGGGTTGGTTTGTGTCTATTGAGTTGAAAAAATGATCAACCTAAATTTTTGGGTTGGGTTTAAAATCACCCTCAACCCTATCCAACCCAACTCATGTACATCTTAAGTAAAACACATCAAAGAAACATGTTGTTTGAGAAATGGAGAGAGAATGTGAGTTAGGGAAGATGAAGTGCACAAAGAGAAGGATTTGAAATTCAATATAAAATTATTTTTCCCCATTTGCCATTGGTATAAGGTACCACTCCATGATTTCCTCCCATTAACTTAATTAATAAAGGCTCATGAGCTGAAGTCTGTTACTAGCCGCCGGTTCCATGACCAGCGCCTCAATAGCAAGCAATTTCAATTCTCAGTGAGGCATGTGTTCATAAGTTGTTATACCATAATCCACATAAAAGTACTTTACTTTAACTACTTCTAAACTCATTGATTTCTAATATAATCCTTGTTCTGCTGCAAGTCGTGGGGCGAGATCAACACCAGCAAACTGCTCAACTCACACGAGTGATGACGCTACCGCCGCCTCCGAAGCTAGTCGACGGGCAAGGCAAGCCAAAGTTCGCCCTCTTGAGACTTTAAAATGTGTTGTTTCAAGCTCTTTATCCTTATCTATGTTTGTCCTGAGTTTTAAATGCTTGGTTTTCGTGTGTGATATGTGAATAATGTATGATAATCAACATAAAAGCTCTTCCTCTTGCTTGGTTTGATTTGATCTTTCAGTTTCTTTCTTTCTTCTTGCTTATTATTGTTTTGCTTTAATATTGGCATGCCACAAAACTAGGAACATAATGAAGCAAAGCATCATCATTAAGCTCTGGTTACCCTTCTTAGTGACAAATGATGCAAACTAACCATCGTCGAGTGGTCTAGTTGTTAAGATGGTTTTGGAAATTAGTTAAATGGTGATAAGTTCAATCCATGATGATCTACCTAATAATTAATTTCTTACGAGATTTTTTAACATTCAAATGTTGTAAGGTCAGACGATATGTCCATAACATTAGTCGAGATGCGCTCAGCTGAACCAAACAATCATAGATATCAAAAAGAAAAAAAGGATTGTCCTCCTTGTCGAGGATATATTTGAAGGATGTAAAATAGAAAACAAGACTAAGAATTGAGCCGTGTATAATCAAAAGCATAATCAAAACAAACTAAAAAAAGTTGAATTGGTGAATCTAGAAGTATTATCAATAATAGATATAGGAGTGGTATTAGCATGTAAATTTAAGATTATTGAGGCTAATACATGACATAGTCAATCTTATTTTGAAACATCATATGGGATTTGCTTAG
>JBBMEF010000018.1:1132566-1143921 GCA_037832685.1 Sicyos baderoa | reverse complement strand
CCATTTGGTTTCTTGTTTTTGGTTTTTCAAATTTAAGCCTATTCTCTCTCAAATTTCCTACAATGTGCTCCATCCTTTCTACCATTTATCTATCTTTCTTTAAGAAAGTAGGAGAATACTAACCAACTTCTAAAAACAAAAACAAATTTTTGGGAAGCTATTTTTTTTTTGTTTTTAAAAGTTGGTTGGTCTTCCATACTTTCTTAAGGAAAGATGTATACATGGTAGAAATGATGAAACAAATTGTAGGAAATTTAAGAGAAAATAAGCCTAAATTTAAAAAACCAAAAACAAGAAACCAAATGATTATCAAACGGGACCTTAATTCTTTATTTCATTTTTCAAATTTGAATTCCAGATATTAGTTTATTATTTTAATTTAGGCACGTAACTATATAGTGTTTCTCTCGCATGTTAGTTAAACAAATATGCTTATTTATAATAAATTAGAAAATAGATAATCAAATTAGATGAATATTTTGGTCTTTTGTATTTATTTTAGTAATTACAGAAATTAAAGCCAGACATGCATTTAAATAGTTTCATTTTTAGTCACTTTCCTAAAGAGTTTCCAAAATGTAGCCATTCCCCTAGTTTGCCCATTTTAAATTCAACCATCTAGTTTTGTATTTGTTTTTATTCAAATTCTCAAACCCTTTTAACTTCCCATTGTAATAAATTTATAAGGGAAGAATTTTAGTGCACCCCGGTAGCACCCCATCATAATATCATCCATTTAGAGTCACACATTTCTTTTTTCTTTTAATTTATTTTTATAATAAATATAAAGTAATAAAAGAGGTTGAGATGTGTGACATCAAAAGTGTCACTTAAGTGATATCATGATGAGGGTGCTAGGGTGTACCCAAATTCTTCTTAATTTATAATGTTAAATTGTGTCAGACAATTAATGAAAAACTTATTTTTCTTCTTCTTTTCTATTTGCATTGTGTAGGGTGTCTTACTTTTCTTTTCTTTTATTTCTCTTCTTCTTCGACCCTTTCTTCATCTTCTTCTTTTAGTTTTCATCTTCTTCACACTCCAGTGCTGGCAACTCGATTAGGTATTTCTTTTTTCTTTTTTTTTTAAATTTTCTTCTATGTGCAGCAAAATCGTTAATTCAACCAAGAATCGTATGGTTTCATACCTTTAATCGTACAATTCAGCCTTTTTACTATACAAAATATGATTCAAAATTTGTTTCCTTCGTTTCGTTTTAAATCGTACGATACGAATCGTGGATCATACGATTTTAATAACTATGCGAATACTCATTACATGATCTCACTAATATGTTGTGGTAAGAATACTCATTACATGATCTTACTATGGGTGTACTATATAAACGGTAAGTACTTAGACTCAATTCCGAGTCTAAATGTAAGTCCTTAACTTTAAATGATGAGAACAATGATCGACATTTAGAGTATGTAAAAGAACAAAACCTCTTCAAATCGACTTATTAAAAACAAGTTTATAAAGCATTATATCCGATAAAAATTATAGAGTTCCCAAGAATCAAAATAAGAAAGCTCGAGTAAATATGCAATATTTATCATGCCTCTAAATAGTTTATGTAGAAGAAATATATTGAAAGACTCAAAACAGAATAATGCACTGGTTCCCATTGTCATCTCCAGCTCCGTCGATCAATCATCTCGGTACAATCTAGTAGCATCTGTGAAAATTCTAAAATGGAAAGATTGAGTTTTGCAACACAACCGAAGGGTATACAAAACCCTAGCTCCTAGGTATTAGGCTAGGAAACATCGTCCTTGACCTACACCACGCAAAGCAGTCTAAAGATCATCGACCCAAGACCAATCGTCCACAAGAGTCCTCTGACTCGAGAGCTCTGAAAAAACAGAATAATATATATACACACAACGCAGTTGCCTCAACCTTGAAAGCCAAGGCTGCGGTTATAAGTTGCAGCTTTATAACACTGCTAAAATCAGTAAAAGAGAGCAGCAAAATACAAATGTACATGAGAAAATCCTAACTAGCATTCACTCTTTGACTTAGGCTATTCCCATTTCTACTCAAAATTGCTGCTATGTTTGAATTTGGAAAGGAACTGGAACTTCACTTCCTTTCAGTGGCAACAGCAGGGCTCTTTAACACATGTAGCCTCTTCACAGTGGAAACAAACATGCTGCATGAAAATGAAGCCAAATCATTCAATATACAAACAAAGCTCAAGTTATATCTGAAAATGAGTTCCTAGTTCCTATTGCATGAAGCGAAGAGTGAGCGAGGAATGAACTATTAGAATGATGCATAAGGCGATGAGTTCAAACTATGATGGCCACCTACTTAGGAATTAATTTCCTATAGGTTTTCTTGGCATCCAAATGTTGTAAGGTCAGACGGTATGTCCCGTGACATTAGTCGAGGTTCGCGAAAGTTGGCTCGGACAATCACAAATATCAAAAAAAAAGAAGAAGAAAAGAATGATGCAGAATTTGATTCGGGGCATACTAAAAAAGACCATTTTTCTAAGATAATAAAATATTTGATCAATATTGGCCAAATGAAACATGTGAAATTTAGCTATTTATGTGCCAATATCGATGGTGTGAGTTAAATGACTGATTGAACAAAAATATTGCACTATTTACACATGGATACTTATTAGTCACATCTATTAACTTAATTCACCGGTGATTACAATTGACATGGAATATTTTTGAGATTTTATCAAACCGTAGGAGCTCTTCTCACATTTCTAATGTGAAATCTTACAATACTAAATTCTAGTTTTTTAAAATGAGAAAATCTAACTTTTAACTTTTGCCGAGCTATAGAGACTAAATTCTAACTTTTAATACCATAGGGACTAACTCGAATTTTCTTGAAAGCATAGGACCAAAGTTTATAATTTATTCCACAGGATTTGATCAGGGAGATGTTATGAAATAGGCAACAAGATTAGCAGTGGGAAAGGCTTACTTCCATGGGACATCACCAACAAGCATCCTGTCCCCTTCATTATCATAGTAAACTAGAGTGTACAGCCCGTTTTTGTGTTTGGAATCAGATAATGACATTGTTTTCTCCTCCTTTCTCCCATCTTCAGCAACCAGATAACATCTTTGCGCTGTAGTTAATTTAAAACAAGAAATTAAGAACCAGTTGATAGTAATTTCTGCATATAACAATTTAGTTTATAACTTGGAAATTATCATACACAAAAGAAACATTTAGTGTTGGACAAAATATTGATGGCATTGAAAGATTACCTGCAAGAAGACCGTGGAAGAGTTCGTCTACGCCAGCAGACAGTTGATCATAACTACTATAGGCTTGAAGATTCAGTTTTCTTCCAATGGGAACCCCATCCATACAAACTTTTACAAACATTTGTCCATTGCAACAGTCGGATTTTGAGCCATTCTCCTCCTGCACGGTTTCTTTTGACAACTCAAGAGGGTTCGGCTTTGAAGAGCGAGGGGCGGCAAAGTTCTTCCTGGAAGATCGGATGGGGGGCCAACCAACAGCTGATGCAACTGAAGCCCTGCTATCAAGGATTTTGTATTCTTTGCAATTATTAACTTAGCCTTATCATATGCGTTTTGAAACTAAAACTTGCTATATTAAAGAACTAGATGGCTTTTTAAAATCAAGGATTAGCTATAAGCAAATAACTAGATGGCTTTTTAAAATCTTTTTCAACAAGTATCAGAGCAACATGAAAACAATCAGTTGCAGTCAAACATGTGTGTTAAAGTGATCCAGTCAAGGGTATCAGCTTGGATTTGAGTGTCGGCTAGCTTATGCACAACTCGACTATTCATGTATATACTGAAGACTAGCTGACTAACCTTTTGTCATGGTGTTTAGGTACAGATGAATCTGCAGGAACTGAAGAAATGTTGGGACATGATTTCCCATTTAAGTATGGAAACTCAGCTGTTTTCAAACTGCATGGCTTTGATGGTTCCTCTGACACCAAGTCCATTTTCTGGGGCATCAATAAATGTTGCAAATGTGAAGATTTTGATTGTGGAGACACCTTCTCAGCTGTTTTCTCAGAGAAAATCAGCTTGTGGGGTTTAAATTCATCATTTCTATCCAACCAAATCCCATCTCCTGCTATTCCCTCAGCTTTATCATAAAGTGCTCTTTTATTGCTTCTAATGTTCAAACAAGAAGCAATTGGCTTACCAGAAGCGAGAAGAATTTCCCCACTTTCATGGCTACTATTCAAGCAGCTCCTTCCTTCTCCTGGCAATCCAAGCCTCAGTTCAAGTTTATTGTTCTTCTCACTAACAGAACTTCCAGCACCATTGCTAGTCAAGTCCCTAGAGATCAGATCAAGAAGCTCAGGACACTTGACCATTTTTTTCAATGTCACAAATTGAGCTTGAAAGATAAATCAATATATGTTATGCTTCAAACCATCTACTCAGAAGTCATATATATAAGACAAGGAGCAAAACAGAGAGAAATTTTGGATGAGACCAAATCACAAACAGTTTATGTGCATAAATTAAAGGTAAAGCAAAAAAAGTAGTGGGTTCAACCACAAAGTGACAAATAAGGATAGGGGGTCCTGGTAAATAGGATAGCTAGATTAGATCAGTCTTGCTTTTCCAGCCTCAAACTTAAAATTCCCAGCAAAAAAAGCACCCAAAAACCACTAAGAAAATGCTTTAAGCTAAGTACCCCACCAACTTTATAAGTGAAAAGATCAATACTAAAGGGGAAAAAGATACCAAAAATGTTTAGAATGCTTTAAAAGTGGAGGTGGAGCGTGTTGAGTCGGCAGAGAAAACTCAAAAAAGATAAAAAAAATTGGCTGAATTGGCACTAAGGATAGCAACTGGAGAGCTTTCACATGGCAGATTCGTTCAAGTTCAGAGAACTGGTTGAATTTGCTCTCATGAACATGACATAACATACAACACAAACCCCTTTATGTCACCTTCACCAAAACGTGCCAAATTAATGTTTCTTTTTTCACAAGCTTTCAAAAAGTTTATCGGAGAAAGACAAATTTCAATTTTCGAGATCATGCGGCCGGTGTTGAACTGGTTCACAACTAAATAATAAAACCATTACGCTACTGACCAATTTGGTCAAAAAATGCACGTATGTGGAAGTTATTTATTTTAATTTTTTTAGACAAACCAAGTGTATTCATTAACTTCAACACTCAAACATTTTTCATAATCAATTGTATTTATTTTCATCTTTTGATATTTTATCCAAATTTAAAATAAAAATAAATTCCTTTGTTTTCATTTTCAACCTTTAATTTTTAGAGTTTTTGTAAAAAGTAAATATAAAGAAGTGGTTTTTTCATGTATAACAAAAATGGGCTAAAAAATTGCATCTATACCACAAAACTGAAAATAATTATACATATACAAAAAAATGGAAAATGAGTCATTTGAAAAGAGTGATTTAATTTGATCAGTGTTAATTGATTGATTCAATCGAATAAAGGTGATCGAGCTCAATCACTTAACAAATTGATTGAATACAATCAAATATTGCTGATTGAGTTCAATCACTCGGAATTTATATCAACTTTAAGGAGAAATTGGTATAAACCAATTTTTAATAAAAATGTGCTATAATTCTAATAGAGAAGTCCTAAAGTTGGTATAGAGTACACATTCTCTATAAAGAAACTCATAGATATAAAAATTGAACTATTAGCTACACATTTCAAATCCGTGTCTTTTACTTGGTGCAATAGTGAGTCTAACGACTTAGTTCACTCTTTGGCTAAATTGGCGTAATGTTCTACTGAAAATTTAGTGTGAATGGAAGATGTTCCTCCTTCTTTAGTTTCTTTATACGAAGCGGAGTTGGTTGTGCACGTTTATGTCCCCCAATTAAGAGAATCTTTTGATAACTAATGTACGCGATGTTTTCGTCTTTAAAAAAAAAAAAGTTAAAACCAAATTGTAACGAACATGATTTAAGTGTTTTTATCATATATGGCTATATGCCAAACTTAAATCTCTTACTCCATAATAGTTTAATTATATATGCATATAGAAAAAAGAAGTTCATTAAGTAAATATTACCCGCCAAAAGGAGTAGCACTCCAATGTTATCATATATCACATAATAACTAGGTACTCTCCATTGTTGTTGAATTATATATATTTTTATATATAGGGCAAGTCTGCAATTCAGATCTTTATAATGAAATGGAATCTGGTGTATATAGAAATCTAGGCCAATGGTAGTGTTCCCCTTAAATGTTATGAAAACAACCATCAACAATCAATCGAAAATACAAATAAACAACGTAAAGAGAAGAACATACACAATTTATGTGGTTCACTAATAGTGTGTTAGTTAATCCATAGGTAGAGAAAAGAACATTTTATTAAGAAGATAGCGAAAAATACAGAATGTCAATAACAAGGCTGATTTAATTCGAATTTATATAGTACACTCTTAAATATTGAATCATATTATAGATAAGACCCAATTACATAAAAGCTCATATACGAGGATTACATATTTCGTTTGGGTTAGCCAAACTCCAACTATATAATTGTAGAACATCTTAAAGTTGAAGGCACATCTCAACACCAAATTTATTAAGATTGAGAGCTAATTAGACTTAAATAGTTCTTTTGCTTTCTAGCCTCGAGGGTTGAAGAGTGTCTAATCGATATGCAAGAACAAATATATAAAATGTATGCATAACATAATAAGTACATGCATGCTTTTGAAAAAATTGTACTCTTGAGAATAAGATTTCTTTATTTTGCTAATCATACTAAATTAGCAAAATGAGTGATTCATAACTAATAAGTAATTAGTTTGATGAATCTTTAAAAGTAAAACATAAAACAGATAAGAAGGATGCATGACTTTCCCAAGTTGATGGTACTCCTACAAGAATATAATCATTATAGACTCTAGGAGGAATACAACTTTTGGTGGTTTAAATTTTCCACGTCTATAGATAAATAAACCTTATGCCCTATTTGATAATCATTTGATTTTTTGTTTTTTGTTTTTAATATTTAAGTTTATTTTTACTCAAGTTTACTACAATGTCTTCTATCTTTCCTACAATTTATCCATATTTTCTTAAGAAAGTATGAGGATCCTAACCAACTTTCAAAAACAAAAATAAACTTTTGGAAGCTACTTTTTTTTGTTTTTAAAAGTTGGTTAATATGCTTCTACTTTCTTAAGGAAAGATGGATATATTGTAGGAAGGTGGAAGACATTGCAGTAAATTTGAGTAAGAATATGTTTAAATTTCAAAAACCAAAAACAAAAAACCAAATAGTTATCAAACGAGACCTTAGTAATTCGTGGTTTTAAAATCTCGTTTGAGACGTTTTTTTTAGTCCAACAATCTTTTTGGAAGATTTTTGAACTTGGACCTCTCAATTGAGAATACATATGCCTGGCCCCCCAAAATATGAAGGAAATTTTTAGTAAATTAATTTCTACGCAAATGACCTACCATGAAAATCTATGCAGTTTTCTAAAACTCTCTTGACATTAAATCGTTCGGTATATAATTGTTTTTTTTGTTTTTGTTTTAGACAGTATAATGGTTTGAATTTGGCCAGTATGAAAGGTTTGAATTTATATAATTTTATATTTGAAGATGCAAATGAATTATTTGTATGTTTAGTCTTATATTAAACAAATCTTTTTAATTAAACTTATTTTCTTATACGTCGTAAATGCTTATATTTTTTTGAACTTAACCAAATATTCTTCTATGTTTGAATCCATGTATGGTAAATACGAGGTCGTTGCTTCAGTTTTCCTCGTACATATGCAAAGAAAGAGCAAGTTCAGATTGGTTAGAAAAGCATTTCAAAAAAAGAAAAGGAAAAAAAAAAGATTGGTTAGAAAAGGAGTTAATTGCAAAAAATAACAGTCAAGTATTTAGTAAAATGACCAGACAGAAACATTTGATAATCCACAATCATAATTTGATTGTCACATATTCAGCTGCTTCATCATGCCCACCACCCACATTATAGTTGACCACATGACCTTGGTCTAAATCCAAATCCTTTGCGTTCTATCACCAAAAATAACATTTTATAATCCACAATCATAATTTGACTTTTGTATTTACATTATAATACACAAATCATAATTTGACTCTTGTATTTACACTATAATACAGGTCAACTCAAAATGCCTAACAACTTAATGCATTACGTGCTCCGGAAAATTTCCTATGAACTTCATTTACATAATCAAACATTAAGAGAATATCCATTTAAAAATAAAAAGAATTGCAATACGAGGACTCTTCAAGTAATTATTTATTTTAATATATACTTTTCTCGCACTCATATAATAAGAGAACATCCATATGACTAGTTTGATGTATTAGTGGTTGGTATAATCGTACTCATATAAGAGGAGAACATCCATATGACTAGTTTGATGTATATATTAGTAATATATTAATGAACCTCATAATTCAATTTAATCAAACTCCAAAAATTAAATGTTGAATTGGATTGTCTTTCTAATTGAATCCGGTTGGGCTAAAAAAGTTACCAACCCAAATTTTTAGTTGATTCAAAAATTCTCTCCACTCAAAGTCAACCCAACTCGTTTACACCTCTAATCATAGTGGTCAAATTGTCTCATAAAATTACTCAATGAGCATATAAGTTGGTAACGGTTGTAGTTATCTCAGATACATAAATTAAAATTAAAAAAAAAGTTACAAACTGAAAGATGAATCAGAGAGATAATCTCAATAATTAATGTAACTAATTTAATGTTTGGTTGTGAATGAGTAAAACTCCTCTATATATGAATGTGTAGAGGAGCTCTACATTTGGTTTAGGTGGCATCATTGGATCCCACACAAAATTATGTTGTAAAAGAAAATATTGAAAAGTGTAAAAAAATTTGTGGCACCGAATGATACCATCTAAGCCAAATGTAGGACTCCTCTATACATTCATGTGTAGAATAGTTTTATTTCTCGTGAATAGGGTTAAGTTGTCGACATTAATTTCAAACTAACTCACATAACTAATTTCAAATTAGAGAGATCTGAATTAATGTTACTAATTTGCAAACTTAGTAGCATCCCCCAAAACCATGTGAGAAGTGAGTATCATCGTCATTAGCATTAAAACAAAGTTATTTGTACCTATCCTAATGGCGGACCCCTACTTTCCACTTAATTAGATACGATTTTAGCCATCATCTTTTCCACTTTCGCTTTATAAGACCCTACTTTTCAGCTTTTTGTACACTTATTTTTATCCTAATGATTTTGTGACAGAAAAAATAATTAAAAAGAAAGATTCTGCAAGGAGTACTGTTGGTTGTGCTAAAGAGCAAGCCTTTATCCCATTTCCTTGATGAAGAGAGAATGATAATTCCGTACTACTCGACATTTTTTTATTTTTTATTTTTGAAATCCATGACTGTTCGGGCCAGGCACAAGCGCATCTCGACTAATGTCATGGAGCATATCGTCTGACCCTACAATATTTAAGTGGTCATCATGAGATTTGAATTCATCACCTTATAATGTACCTCAAAGTCCTCTATGGCAAATGGACTACCCATAATAGTTTACTCGACATTATAAATTACGTTGACTGGTCTATGGCCCAATCCAAATCAAACCTATTGAAGTTCAACTTAGCATGCCTCTCCAATATTTAAAATCAAAAGTCAAACTAATCAAGAAAGTGATAAAAGATTAAAGACTAAATTAAGTCTTTAATTAATGAGTGTCTAATTCGATAATATACATTTAAAAAAAAATTATTTTCCAAAAGATCATGCATATCCATTCCAAACCAATTAGAAGAGGTTGGCAAACTCCGTGGCATTTAATTGATGGTCAGTGGCGTAATTAATTATCTTGTTTGATATTAATTTATTTCAACTCTCTGAATGAAGAGAAAAAAAAATTATATGAATCAATCTAAAATTTAATTGAACTGATGAGATGGATAGTTGATTTATTTTATAAATATTAAGATGTTTTTTTGAATCTAAACACCTTTAGAATGATTGGGTCTATCTGTGGAGGTTTTGTTGATGTGAGCCAAACTACAATTCGGAAGCTTGACTTGGTTGATGCTTGCATATGTGTTAAAGAAAACTATAGAGGTTTTCTTCCTGCCCGAATAGTTATCAAGGATTGTGAAATGGATTTAGGAATGAGCTTGGATCATTACACCAATTGAACAACAAAACAAGAAAAGAAAACTCTTAATGAGAAAAGAAATAGGAACTTTATTCCAGTTTTTTCTCTGTCATTTAATGATACAAAAAAACCCCTTTTAAAGAAGACAATGAATAGTTAAATGAAAGGGGTACAAAGGTAATTGTATCATTCAACATCTAACGGCTAGGATGTAAAACCCAATGGGGATAAATGGTTTGAGGAACCAATGCCGAACGTCCATGTGTGCAACCTCAAAAGAGTAAAGTGCACAATTCAAATTTGACAAATCCCCTTCTGGACTGATAACTCATTTAACATTCTTTTATGCAAATCTCCATTGTCATCCATAGCCCAACTTCAACAGCTCGCATAGGTAGAGAAATCTGTCGCTTCCTAATGCCTTTGTGAAGTTATCGGCCGGGTTGTGCTCTGTTCCAACTTTGTGAATCAAAATTGTCCCATTTTGTATTTCATCTCTAATGTAATGAAATCTAACATCGATGTGTTTCGTTCTTCCATGGTGAATAGGGTTCTTCGAGATTGCAATGGGCGCTTTGGCTATTGCTATGCATTTCTATGCTGCAATCAGTTTTATTCATTTCTGATATCAGCCCCTTCAACCATATTGCCTCCTTCACAGCTTCAGCTAGCGCAATGTATTCAGCTTCCGTTGTGGATAATGCCACGACTCCTTGCAGGTTTGATTTCCAGCAAATTACATTTTCATGAAGATAGAAAACATAACCTGTCAATGAACGTCTTTTATCAATGTCTGCTGCGTAATCTGAGTCAACAAAACCCACAATTTTCAGCTCTTCCTCTTCATCTCCGTTTGAATACATCAATCCTGTTGAAATGTTGGTTTTGACATACTTGAGTACCCATTTACAGGCTTCCCAATGGGCTCACTAGTAGAAAATCGAGTATCAATGGCGGACATAAAATTTGGATTTTTAAAAACACGGAGTATCAATGGCGAGTTTTAAAAAATGTCATTAATCACTATCAATGGCGGGTGATGCCCGCCATTAATACTCCGCATTTTATCATTCCAAATGAAGACTATCAATGGCGGGCAATGCCCGCCATTGATAGTTCTGTTAATTCATTTTGCAACCCGTGGATTCATTTTCATTTCCGCTCTTCATTTTTCGAACTCTCTCAAAACAGAAACCCCCATTCACCGAAACCACCCCCTT
>JBBMEF010000018.1:1103657-1115312 GCA_037832685.1 Sicyos baderoa | reverse complement strand
TGGTTCTTGGGACTTTATCGTTATTTATCTTTATAATAGTTTACTTTCGATATGATCTAGATCCTGGATCATATCACGTTACCTATGTTTAAGGTGCATGAATGACTATGGAGAACCAAAATATTACTTATGGAATAATGAATATTAGTTATGGAGATGAAAAGTGGTGATGAGAGAATGATTGTCGGTGACCCAAATATTGAAAGACCATTATTCTTCATCCCTGGTTGCTCCAAACACCCCCTAGAAGACTTTCCTCAACATCACAATAAGCAACCCTTTAAAGGATTAGAGAGGGTCATGGATCCTCAAAATTTTGAAACTTGTACATATTTTGTCCTCCCAATTTTTTTTAATGTCTTTTTATAAGCAAAGTCCACATAAGCCTAATATTTGTGAACTCCACATAAGCCTAATATTTGTTGTCTAAACCCGCCGTGGTTGGTGGATGCAGTCAAAAGTACAAAAAAGTGAAAGGAAAAATCAAAATAACTGTGAATTGTACTCTGTCATCAGATTTTTTGAAGTTAAAACCATTTGAGAAGATGAATAGCATTCTCCCAATCAGTTCAGGGATGTTTAGTATAAAAATAAGGACCATATCTCAATTGGTACAGAGTTTATTGGGTGATTTGAAGCTAAGTCAAGAGGGTTTTGTTAGACCCTAATTACCTATACAGATTCTAGAATGGACAAAATAGGTATTTGTGAAAGGACAAGTGGTTAATTTGTGGTGGAATTGGTTATTATTGTATTGAGAGAGAAATGGTGAATATAAATGAGCAAATGTGAAGTTTGGGGGTGTGCAAGTTTTTGAACCTTGAGACACTCTCAAATGCACCGGTTAGCTAGTCGTTATTTCCATTGTCTTGATATCGTTTTATTACTGTTCTTATCAATATATATCCATATGTATATCGAGATCTATCGATATCATAGAGTTATTTCGATATCTTCTGCTAGAACAGGTTTGGTTAGGTATCGGATAAACTATATCGACAGTGGATAAGAATCGAAAAGGGGGGAAAGAGCCCATTAAGTAGTTCTTAATTATTTTCATTGTTTCTGAAATCTAACTTGCAGAAAAATTTGAATCTAGTCTAATAGTCATATATATATATTCCTACTTTCTAACAAAGCAATTCAAACAAAAGACCAGTTCATAAACATGAAGCAAATACAGTGAGCGTTTTCTTCTTCATTCAAAACCTTCCATGCCACAGCTTTCTCATAGGACACTGCCCTTCCCATGCTCGATAAGCAGACGCCCCCTTGAAGACAAATGAAGCCCTAACATTGCACAACAAAAATACATTACTCATCTCTATCAAATTATGCTTCAAAAGACATTACCCCAACATGTTCATCTCAAATTAAACAATAACTATTGTAAAAGAAATCGCACACTTTCATTGCACAAGTTCACTTTGGTGAGGATCCCACGTTGAAAAAGTGAAGATAAAGTGAAGATACCTCACAAGTTCACAACGTTGATAAGAAAGATGGATTGCACCACTAATTATAAGAAAGATGAATTACTCTCAACTCATTGCCAATTGGTTTTGAGATGAAACCTCATGTTATCTAATATGATATTAGAGCACATAAAACTCAAACGGGTATTCGGTCTAATAATTGGGACTTGATTCAAGAATGATAAATCCAAATAGGCACCATTTAATGAAAGTAATGTTGAGGATCCCACATTGAAAAGGTAACGAACCTCCTAGTATTTATAAGATAGATGAATTACTCTATTGTCAATATACTTAATGCATTGATTCAATAATTCAACATTTCCCTTTTGGTTAAGTCAATTAGAGGAGATGAAAAGTTTTTGTTCTTTTCCAAGATTATGAAATTATCCTATTTTATCTTTTCCACATACTTAAGGTGAGACTGTTCCCTTCTTCATAAGATTTTATTTGAATTAAATCCAATCTGGTTGAGGATCCCATGTCGGAAAGAGGGGAGACCTCCTAGTCCTAGCAATATATAAAGTAGATGGACTACTCCTCTCATCACCAATTGGTTTTGAGACGGATGTCCACCATCTAATAAATTCATCAAGGAAAACATGATAGGTTTTGAATTTAATTTACATAAAAAAGTTTCTAATCATTTGTCCATCATCGAGTTAGTCGAGAAAGAGGGGATTCGTTATCGATACCTGTTGCATAATCCGCGGGAACTCTGAGGCTAAAATTTTCTTTCCATTGTCATCAAAAATCTTCTCCAGAGTAATGTCTTGGAGAGCCACCAAGGTTGTCTCGAGCATATCAAGTCCAGATTGATTTGCAAATGTAAAATTTGGCAATGCCTGCATGTTCACAGAACAAGATATAACTTAATGTACAAAGGAATTGCAGAGTCAACTGAAGAATTGGACAAGTTGCAAGTGAAAGCATAATCTTTAAATAAAACTCAGCATTACTCCTTCTTAGCATTAATTAAAAATCACATCTTTAATGTAAATTTCATTTTGATTTATTATCCTAAAAAGTAAAAACACTTAACATCTTATGATCGTGGAGATTTTAACAAACTAATTACATCCACTTGTGTCAGAAACAGGCAAATCTATGAATACTCAAATGTCTAAGTTTCTAACTAAATTGAATGTAGAACCTACGGTAAATCAGAAGTTTCAATTACAAATTTAACTTCCCAAGTAAATTAAATGGAAAATTTGAATAAATTGTTCTTTTCATAGCTTGTTTCCAGATGAAAACACTTGTATAACTTTCCACAGAATAAAAAGAAAACTTTAAGCATGGACACCATGTTCATTAGGCCTTGGTTCTGAGGATTTTTTTTTTTTTTAATCTTCCTTGTATCTTAATGAAGGTTGAATTAAGAAAAAGAAAATCTTATTATTGGCAAAGAAGTCCCCAGATATTTAAAAGAAACATACCTTCAAAGAGCAGCACATGACTGCATCTGAGTGATGCCAAAGGGATTTGAGATCAGATTCTCTTTCTTCATTTTTCAGTAAATCCATGCCCATATAGCACCTGTAGGGAGAATAAATTAAAATACAAAGCTGAGGATGGATGGATGAGTTTAGTTCACAAAAGACAAACTCAATATGACAAAAGTCATCATTTAAAGAAACTATCATGAGAAACAAAAAAGGAAGTCAAACTCAGCAGGCTGCAGCTGAGTGGTAACTAGGACACTAGGTTGGTGTCTCTTCTTTTAGAATTTTCAATCATTCTGTCATTTAAAGCTATTGAAAAGACAATGTCAAGAGAAAAAAAATATCCAAAATTCTCTAAGTCAGTGAAGACTCATTGAAAAGACACTTGTAAGTGGATCAAAATCAATTCCAGACAATTTAAGATGGAAAAAAGAGAGGGCACAATACTTTTAGAAGAGACATAATCACACTGTTAGGTTTATGTTTGAATGCATTTTTCTTAAACTTCTTTGCTAATATCAATACCCTCCATATTCAGCCATTGTAGTGGTCTATTTATTAGGTTGAATTCCTAACTTGTAATTAGGGAAACGATTAGTTTACTGAAATAATTAATATGCACAGCTAAGAGTTTCTTAATTTACCTATAGCTTTGACAGATCCAACGAGCAAGTGTTTGTGCTTCGGGAGCACCAGATGGTGTCTGAAGGTTAGCATTAGGACCGAAATTCGAAGGTGAAAGAGCCAGTGCCACCCTCTGAACAGATGCTATAATGCTCCGGACATACTGCCGTGCCATTGCTGCTACATTATCTTGAAGGTGTACATCAAATACAAATTGGAATGCAATTGTCATCACAGATTTTGATTTTCCTGATTGACCAGCAAAATCACCAGAAGCTTTGTTCCCTGCAGGTCCAACATCAAGAGCTGAAGCAAGATCTAGTGTGCGGTTTGGACTCGAAGCATCCTGCAGCATTGACAGATGTACAAATTTTATATCAAAATAAATACAGATCCAATGAACCAGGAGGAAAAAAATGGAGATTTGGAATTTAAGTATTTACCATTCCGGAATCTAGAGGAATGATGCGGAAGCCAGATGGTAAAATAGGTGCATCATCCGAAAAAGAGGCATCAATCGGAGCAAAGATGAGTTCAGCAGAAGTTCCAACTGCATTCTCATCCACACCATTGCAAAGCTGGGAGGGTGCATCATAATTAACAGTGGTCAGTGACAGCATAAATTCAAGATTAACACTACAATTATCAAATCCAAACTTTATAACATGGAAGGTTCTAGCTTAATAATCACTTTTCATCTTTTAAACTGAAGAACCAAGCCAGACTTTAACTTCAATGCGACTTTTTGCTTCACTAAACTAATAAATGCATGCTATTTCGTATGCATTCACATAATTCAAGAAAATATTGCTTACTTGGATGAGGAAGATTTCACCAGGCATGAGCAGATCATCCCTATAGTGGCCCACGTTTTCAAATTTAACAACTTCCATAAACTGTTTAAGAACATTTAAATCAATATTTTGAATCACAAAGTAAAGTAGGACAATAGGTAATGTTGTCTACAAAATTACTGCCGTAGGAAATAATTTCTGTTTGTGATAGAAAATATGGCACTTGCCTCTTCGTGCTCAGCTGTTTGTGCCAAAGGAAGAATGACCTGGCCCCCAAAAGTTCCGGCATGAGATCCGGGTAACCCACACTGACCGGTCTTAATTGCTGCAGCTGAGTAAGCATCAATACTGCTGTCTGCCCATTCTGACCGGTGTTCTCTCAAGAACCTAATGAGCATAGCTGGAGTGACATTCTACAGAACAAAAAAAGAAAGTGAGAATGAATAAGAGAAGAGAAAAGCAGGAAAATATAACAAGAAAAGCTTCCAAAGAATATTCTCCATTGAGAGTGGTTATGTACAAACTTAGTAAAAACTAGCTAACTAATACTATGTCGTTGTCAATTGTTGAGGATTAGCCATATGCAGTTGGATTTTTATTTACTATTTCTTAAAATATCACTTGCTTTCTTGCAGATTACAGTGTTCAAGGCAAGTCCTTGGTTCAAATCATCAGATGGATTAATATCTGGCTGCTTAAAATCATCAGATTATGATAACTCAATCAGCTTGTATTTATATATTTAAATAAAAGGGAATACATAGTTCAGGAATGAGGCAAGAATAGGAAAGATGGCACAGGTTGGAAAAGAGAATTCCCTCATTTATAACTGATGAATTATAAAATAGACACTTTTCAATTGATTGTCATCATCTAGATGTCAGTTTGCAAGCAAAATATTTACCTGCAATAACATTGATGCTTTGGCACAAAGCACTGCGTTGCTCATAGATGGGAAGCCATTAGAATATGAAATATCTGCACCCATCATTGCCTTGTTATGAGACATGTTTACTAGAAGTGTAACATCATCAATGCCATCATTTTCTAACAAAGACCACCCCTCGTCTGTAAATCCATTAACTGCTTCGTTGAAACCTCTGCAGTGTAAAGTAAAATCTATTAATTATATTTTTTAAAAAAAGGAGTTAGGACCGGTACTCTCGAGCCAAAATCTTCTTTACCTGCTCAATTTCTGACTAAGAGCACGAAGAGCAGCAGGTCTTCTTCCCCATCCAGTAGCATTTGGTTGAGATACTTCTTGTGAAATCTGTCTCAACAACCGTAACGCCTGATCCAAAAGATCGAAAATTTATAAATATGGTAGCGATACAATCTTCAAAGTTACAAGAACTTACAATTTCCAGTTTTTTTTTTGTAGAGATAGGGGGTAAATTCAAGACCTGATTGAAATAATAAGATGAAGAAAACTGACTTACAGCCATTGTGTTCTTCTGAGCAAGTAGAGTTGATGACTTGTATAATGGCCGCAACACTTCAGGCACACTCCAAGGCTATTTACAAGAAAACCAAAGATCAATTATAAATTTGAAAATCAGAGGCCAAGTATAACAGTTCTTTAAATACAGAGCAGTTATGCATACTTCTAAGTCCATGTGATCAACAATATGTATTATTGATCCACCCCCTTCACAAGGTCTTATCAAATATCCACTTGGTAGAATTTCTGCTCTTACAAAATTTTGTACTGGTGGCATACTTGGACCATTTTGAGTATTGTTAAGAGATCTTTCACATACCTAAAATGCATAATACAAGCATATTAGCTCCAAAGTTCAGTTAGAATCAAAGCAGGAGAAGCAGTTTTTAAAGCAACGCATTCACATACCACAAGACTACCATCCTCCAAGACAGATGTGTATCGCAGCAGCCAGAAATCACGAGCAGGTGCCAAAGTAGTAGGTGCATAGAGCTAAAATCAAATCAACAAAAGTTTCTTTTATATTCATATTTTCTTGTATAACTGCGAAATTGATACACAATCCACTATCAAGTAGTAGCCCACCTGCATGTAAAGAAGCTCAATGGTTCCTCCATTTCCAGTAGTTAGAACGTTTAGAACATCAACAATGCGGCATTCGCGAAACCAAGAAGGCCAATCTTTAAGAATTTCAGCCACCTTCACAAAACAATATAAATTATATATACGCATACTTCATGAAATCGGACAAATAGTTAACTTCCGGTCTAAAAAAACTTACTCTTGTAGGTTCGAGACCCACAAGTCCACAGGCACGGGCTGCAACTCCAGTGCAACCATGAGAAATAGCAACGATTCCAATGGAATCCGGACCAGGCTGAACAGAACAGACATTTAGAAAGGTAAATTTTTTTGAAGGATCAAAAATAAGAACAAGAAACGAGATTTGCAATATCACTTGAAACCTTAATTCCAAGATGCTTTAAATTTTACTATTAGAAATCTGCCTTCCATAAAAGATTAGTATTTGCTATTATTTTTCTAAAAGATGTATGATATTTACTGAGCAGTGGTTAAGATTACAAGTCCATTATTTCTTAATCTAACGATGCACCAGTTTACTGATGAAAGCTTGCTCTTTACCTTCCTCGAGAAATAGAATATAAAATCATAATAGATGTGACATTGGCAGATGAAAGTAGCGGACAACAGAACATAGTTTTCAAAAGCTCTCCATGAAGTTAATAGACTTTGGCATATTGCTTTGAACCTTAGCAAAGTTTCTATTGTTTAATAATGACAGTAGAGAAAGATTGATTTTTTTAATAGAGGTTGAAGAATAAAGCAAAAAGAGGAAATAACCTTCATCCCAGGCATTTGGACCCACTCCACAGCAGTTCCAGTAGCTTTTGAAAGAAACTCAGCTAAAGTCTCCTCCGCAATGGACAAAAGTCTAAGAAATATGCAAAACCCAAGTTCTCAGAAAGCATATATAACAGAAATAGAATTTCTAACACCAGGACAATAGAAGAAACAAAACAAAAATGAAAAGGAAAGCATCAAAGGAATGCACAAGAGGAACCAATTCTACTAACCCTGCGGGGCTGGCATCCTTTGGTGGATGCGGCGGAGTCAAATTCTGCTGACCACTTGTGACCACTGACTCGCAACTTGTATCAGTGGTAGCTAGGGTCGGCTGCAAGATGAAGAAATAATCAAAACAATCAGATTACTTACTAAAGAAAACCTTCATTTCATTCAGCTGATAAGATATTCATTTGAATACACATTTAAGAACAGAAGCCAGTTTAGAATTCAAGGAGGAAAGTTAAGGTCTTCAAAACTTATTTAAGAAATTCATTCTTGTTTCAACAAAGTGAAATCCCTCATCATCTTCAAAACTTATTTAGAATTCAAGGAGGAAAGTTAAGGTCTCGTTTGATAACCATTTTGTTTTTTTGTTTTTTAAAATTAAGCATACAACTTCTCCGACCTATGATTTTCCTTACTTCGACATAAACATTTACCTTAACTTTAAAACTAAAAAACAAGTAGCTTCCAAGAACTTGTTTTGGTTTTTGGAATTTGGCTATAATTCAAATAGTTCTCTAAGGGAAGAAGAAATCCTTTGAAGAGAATTCGAGTGAAAACAAGTAAAATTTCAAAAAGTAAAAAACCAAATGATTATCAAACGGACCCAAGCAAAGCAAGTTCTTACATTCTGGGTTTGTTGACGAAAATAGCTGTTTTCATACACAAGCTGAGACACCTGTTTCTGCAGCCTATCATTCTCCTCCATTAGAAGTCTATTCATAGCAGTCAGCTTCTTGTTCACAGTCTGCAAGCGAGATGCCTCTTTCCTCTGCTTCTCTCTACATCTGCACAGTTAAAAAAACAAAAGCATGAGAAAACACAAATTTCAAGAAACAAAATTTTGGGTGTTCCATATTTTTGTTTTGAATTCAAACCCAGAAAGGAAATGATTAGAGAAATGATACCTCCGATTCTGGAACCAAACTTTGATCTGCTTGGATTCGATATGGGAGAGAATAGGGCACTCCCTGATAAGCTGCTGGCGGCGTATAGAACTGGGTTTTGGACATTCATAATAAAGCCTCTCAAGAGCATCAACTTGCTCAGGTGTGTACCTAACATACTTCCCATTATCCAAACTGCTCATATGACTCGCAGCATCCTTGAAGCTGGAGGTCACAGCCATCATCCCCACTTCAATTCCCACAGAGACAAAACAACAAACACCTTGCGGGCGTGAAATTGAAGGACAAAAATCAGTGTCACAAGAAAGAACAATCTATACCCAAATTTACCAGAAAGCAAATAAACGCCTTTAATCCAATCAGACACCAAAAACACACATTCCCACCTAATCCACCAAGAACACCAAAAGGGCAGCTTCAGAAACAAAATAAACAAGAAGGGGAGGGGATTCTTGGTAATGGGTCTTGAGTGTTACAGCAAAATCAAAATGAAATGGAGGTATAAAAAGGGGAAAGGGTGTGAATGTGAAGATTGGGTTTTTTTTTTTTTTTTTCTCACAACACTGTTAAGAATGGATGTTGTATTTTGACAGTGTTCATCGCTGTTGATATTGGGGTTTGGCACTGCGCCACTTTGAACTTAAGACTCAAATAATTTGTTTTATGGACAGAATGAAAATGCAATCTACCGCGTGCTGTAATACTCTCTTTATATAAACTTTCAAAATTCTCTGTTTTTATATCCTCCTCCTCATCCATACTTTTGGTTTTTTTGTCCATTTCTATATTTATTTTTTGTTTTTTTCACAGATATCAAAAAAATATTTTTTTTTCTTTTTTATAAATATTTAAGTCGTATCCGTACATAATCTAAATAATAATATTCATATATATGATTTAATATGAATCACATTTCTTATTAAATTAGAGAAAAATAAAATATAGTATAAATTGAGCTACATAGGATATCATTATTTAGATGATGCCTGAACATGATTTAAATATTTTTCTCTTTTTATAACAAAATTATATTTTTAGTTTCTACTTTATTTTTTTTATTTCAAAATTAAAATATTTTACTTTTGATATTTAATAATGTGACTTTTAGTTTCTGAAATAATAAAATAATTAATTATGAAGCATAATGTTTTTTTTTTTTGATAAAGTTATGTAGCATAATGTTAATTAAAGTAATAATTATATTATTTTTAAATATATTGATAAATAGATTATTGTAATTTTACGTGAATTTAGTTTTTAAAATAAAATAAGTATAGAAATAAATTTAAAAATGTAGTGATAATTATTGAAATATCAAAAATAAAAGTATTTAATTTTGTAATTTATAAATTAAAATGAAATTACATGTCAAATTTATGGTCTAAAATTGTTATTTTTCTTTTTGTATTTTCAAAAAATGTAAGCTTTTGTCTTCTTTGTCCATTTCTGTTTTTTTTCTCTTGTATTTTCAAACGGTAAGCTTTTGGTTTTTGTCTATTTCTATTTTCTTGTTTGTATTTTCAAAATGTAAGCTTTTATTTTCAGCTTTTTGTCTACCGGTCAAACTTTAAGTTTATTTATTTCATATTTATGTTTAAGTATGTTTGTTAATTTTTAATTTTGCATCGAATAGATTATTCATTTATTTGACTTTATTTTAATTCGTAAATTTATTCAAATGTATAATTGAATTTTGTGATCATGAAGTAGTTTTTATTGTATTTTTTTAATTTTGAAAAAAAAAATTAAACTAAAGTAGAAACTAAAAATGTAATTTTTTAGTATAAAAAAAGAGAGAAATATTTAGGTCAGATTCGAGTATCACTTATGTAACTCAATATGTACCACATTCTATTTTTCTTTAATTTAGTATTCTACATTTTTTGTTTAAAATAAAATAATTGAATGCATAATTGATTTTTGTGATCATGAATATTTAAAAAAAAAGAAAAAGAAAAAAAAAGTGATCATGAACAAATTCAATTTGATGTGTTTTAGGTTGATTTCTTTTTTAATATATTGAATATGACATGTAACTATTATAACTTATAGATAATGTTCAAGCTAACTTACAACTTCAAAAATTAACCTTGAAACATAAGCTTCTTTCCTTTAGTTATTGTATTTTCAAAAAGTTTGTTGTGATAGTTATACTTTTTATAAAGTAATAGTTTTTGTCCTTTTGTTTTCTTTTTTTTTCACTCGATTTTCTTCTAACAATAATTGTTTTTTTTTTATAAATATTATTGTCCTTTTTATAAAAGAGTTTT
Source organism: Sicyos baderoa (assembly GCA_037832685.1). Lineage (NCBI taxonomy): Eukaryota > Viridiplantae > Streptophyta > Magnoliopsida > Cucurbitales > Cucurbitaceae > Sicyos > Sicyos baderoa. The sequence continues at coordinate 1,104,765 of JBBMEF010000018.1, read as the reverse complement.
CATTACGTATAAAGTGTGTGAATAGTGATTAAAGTAGTCATTTGATTCGAGGCATGACATTTATTTATTTATTTATTTATATATATATATATATATATATTTATGAATGTTTTTGATAATTCAACTATTTTACCTTGTTTCAAACGAAAAAAGAAAGAAACTATTTTTACCTAAATAAATTATTTAAACTTTATAACATTTTAAGTAGTCAAAACACAACTCGTATGAAACTAATTGAAAAGTATTTTAGGACCTTGTCTAAATTTTTATGAAACTTGTTTAAGAGTAAAAATATAGGGGAAAATACAACTTTGGTCCAATTTTTAATTCGTTTTGTATATTTCAAAATTAAAACTTTTACTTTTTACATTTGTGAAATAATAAAATCGTTAGTTACATGATGTAATGTTGACTAATATGATAATTATACTCATTTTAAATTTCAATATATAAATAAAGGTAATGTTTAAATTTTAACATATATATATATATGTATATATTAAGAATAAGTATAAGAATACTTAAAAGACACACAAATATTAAAATTGAGCATCACTAAAATAAAAATGTTTAATTTTAAAATATAGAAACCGTCATTTTTCTAACATATCACACCATTTTTTTATTCTTTAGATAAATATAATTCAATTAAAATATATATGTATATATATATAATGAAGGTGGAAGGCTGAAATCTTCATACTCCAAGTTTAAAACTAAAATCTTCCAATTTATGGTAGGTATAATACATACCATATAAATTGTCTAGAGCAATAGAATGAAGGAAGGAGACTTATCATTAAGATCAGTTGGCATAGTGGTTTAGAAGATTTTTAAAAATAGAAATAAAAAGATTGTGAATTCAATTTCTCAGGTCTATCGAAGTAACAATTAAATGTGGTTTCAATAAAATGATAGTTTAAATTGCATCAATATATATCTAATGATCAAAAGATCTTTGGTTCGAGACTCTCTAAAACATTTGTCTCATAAAATTAATAAAGAATACGACTGCATTTAAATGCAAACTTCATAATGCACAAATATTTATAACATCAAAGTTAATGATTGGAAGATGATTTAAAAGAGTTGAGTGATAAGAAAGGTA
>JBBMEF010000018.1:1081725-1102267 GCA_037832685.1 Sicyos baderoa | reverse complement strand
GGTATACTTGCCTTTGCAAATCGCTGTAATTCATTCATATTATTCGCAGTTTGCGAACCAACCTTAACGCGATCAGCATCCTTCTTGAGTTCAATATCCGAAATCCCAAGCCCACCTTGATCGATATCTTTTTTAACATGTGACCATCTGATGAGATGGCTAGCACCACTACCCTCGTTACCTCTCCAAAGATAGTTTTTATAAGTCTTCTCAATAACATGAATCACTTTCTTTGGTGCCTTGAAAAGTGAGAGATAATAAATTGGTAAGTTACAGAGGGTAGCATTAATGAGAGTAAGACGACCACCTTCAAAAATAGAGAAGTCCCAATTATAAAGTATTTTCTCAATCTTCTCAACAATAGGATTCCAGAAACCCATATGGTGCTGCTAAACTGACCGCATCATTATGAGAGATCCATGTGGTGAAAAATTCGGTTTTCTCACAATTAATGTTCAACCCAGATATCTTTTCATACTCCTTGACAGTATTCATCAAATTAGATAATTTTTCAGGGTCAGCAGATCAAATGAGTAGTGTGTCATCGACAAATTAGAGGTGAGTAACAGAACAATTATCAGAGGAAGGTCCAATCGAAGAACCTTCGATCATTCCATCTTCCTCTTTCTTGAGAAGCATTCGACTCAAAACATCCCCAATTAAGGTGAAAAGGAAAGGAGAAAAAAGGTCCCCCAACCTGATACCTCTAGAGGCACATAACTTACCCATGAGGTCTACCATTAATAATAACGGAGTAATTCGTTATTCTAAATCTAATACATCCATTAATCCACAAACACCACTTTGATCCGAAGCCCTTTTGAACAAGAATTTCATCGAGAAAATCCCAATCCACCATGCCAAATGCCTTTTCGATGTCAAGCCTAATAATCACCCCCTTTTTTTTATTCCTCAGCCAATCGTCAATAATCTCACTGGCAATAAGAGATGTATCCAGAATTTGCCTCTCCACAACAAAGGCAGATTGATTCTTAGATATACAATCAGGTAACACCAATTTCAACTTCTCAGATAAAACTCGAGCAATAATCTTGTATAAACAAGTGGTAAGGCTAGTCGCTCTATAATCAGAAACGTTCTTCGCACTAGATTTCTTTGTTATGAGACATATATGTTTCTTTTTTGGATAAGAAACGATTTCATTCATTCATGAAATTACAATATAGTTATAATAAAACTGGGATCAAATAAGGGATCTCCAGTTATTAAGTAAAGCAACATAACTATAAGAATAAAAAAGAGGGTTAAGTTTACACCAAGATATAATATGAAGGGTGATGGTGTCAAAAAAACAATTATAAGGAGATGCTTTGTCTTGAAAAATCCTCTTGTTAATAATACCGCTCTAAAAAAAATCATTGAACACTTTCTTAACATTATCCTTGATAGTATTCAAAGATTTTTTAAAGAATTCAAGGGTAAAACCATCAGGGTCTGAAGTCTTATTGGTACCAAGAGCAACTATAACTTTGTCAATCTCTAAGTCAGAGAATGGTTGTTGAAGAAAACAGTTTTGTTCTTGAGAGATGGGGGGCCAATCAATGTTTGTAGACAATGGCTCTCGATTGGCTTTCTTAGTATAAAGGCATTGGTAGAAATTGATAAATTCAGATTCAATATCATCATCATTTGTCAAGCTCTGATTTTTGGTAGATAAAACTTCCAATTTAGAACTTCTACTTCTAACTGTTCCCAACAAATTTGTGGAAGAAACTTGTGTTTTCATCACCCTCAATCATCCATTTTCCTCTGCATCTTTGTCTCCATATCACTTCTTTAGCCATAACATTAATCAACTCAGCTTTGATCCAAACTCTTCTATTTAATTCACCGGCATCAAGAGTAGATTCCTCTTCCTTTTTGTCTATTAAAACAAGGTTTGTTTGAAGATTTAAGGTGATCTCCTTAAGATTGCCAAAAGTGGATTTATTCCATTCTCTAAGCATCCTCTTAAGATTCTTCAATTTCATGATGTATCCATGTCCAGGCCAACTAACAATGGCATTTGATGTCCACCATTACCTAGCAATTCAATGAAGGTTGGATGAGTCAACCAAACATTCATAAAACGAAAAGGGATAGGGCCCCAAATTTCCTTCCCCGAAGAGAGACTGATAGGGTAGTGATCCTTCCAATCTTTGAGCTTTTAAGGATCCGAATTTCAGAATAATCGGATCCGATGCAAGAAATTTGTCAAGGAGAGATAAAACATGTTTTGTTCTTCCATTAGACCAAGTGTATTTCCCATTTGAAAGAATGATATCCTGAAGATTGGCATTTGCAATGAAAGCATTGAAATTCCTCATAGATAAAATTTGAAGTCTAAAAGGAGTGGCAGACTTTTTTTCCCAAGTCCATTCGTTCATGTTAAAATCACCACCCAAACTCCAATTGGGAGAACAAAGAGCTTGAAGGTCATTTAGCTCTGTCCAAAAGTGGTATCTGTCATAAGCCTGGCTAGGACCATAAACGCTAGAAATCTAGAAATTGAATCCATCTGCAAGTTCAAAAATAATGGATAAAGAGTACGTACCTTCAATCACCTCCATCACCTGAAACAAAGATTCCTTCCAAATGATAACAACGCCTCCTGTTGTTCCAATGGCTTCGAGAGATGCCCAAGTTGTGTCTTTTGATCTCCAGAAGCTCTAAATAAAGCTTTTATCCAAGCTGCTCTGTTTTGTCTCTTGGACAAGAAAAATCGCTTGGCTATGAAGCTTGATAAAACTCTTGATGAGGGCTCGTTTCTTCCACCATCCAAGACCTCTCACGTTCTAAGAGATGATAATCATTTAAAACTGCTAGACCCAATTCACTTCACTGATGCGACAGTAGCTTTAAACTTCAAATTCGAGTGGAAATTTTGAAGTTCTCTGAAGCATTTTACTTTATGTATGTAAGCTTTAGAGGTTTTATATGTGCTAGGAATGGGCATGAAGCACATCTTCTTTCGAGTCTTCCAAGGAAACAATATTTGGAAGAGAATGGATGTAATGTTCTCGTCATCAAAGGCTTCTTCATCATCATCTTCATCCTTATTCTCTGCCCGAGGAGTATGTATTGGTGATTCAGTAGTAGTAGGGTGCTCAACACACAGAGGCAGAGGAGTGCCATCGCCTTCTATAACTGTATCAACTTCTTTGAAGAGAGCTTCAGCATTAACAACATGTTCAACAATCTGCAAAGGTTAGTCATTGGGGAGGAGCAATCTTCTTCTGTGTCGAAGACTGATGTTGGAGTATTGGTAGAGTATTTTGTCCCAATTAAAAGACACGTTTTTTTATTATTTATAAAATTGTAATTTTTATTATTTATAAAATTAAAAGACACAATTGTATCGTTTCCTATCAAAAAAAAAAAAAAAAAAACAATAGGTTGTTTTTCCGACTGAACTGGTTGGCATTGAATAATCTGGTTAGTAACAATAGGGGCAGAGTTGGATTTTTTGGCGGGATTAAGGGAGATGGGGATGGCCATATTGGATTGGTCGTGGCTTGATATCTTCAGGATAGGTGAAGCCAAAGATAAAGGAAGGTTAGGATTAATGTTGTGGGGCCATGTACAGGTTGTACATTAATTGAATGATGAAAATTGGGGCTAGAAATATTATTGGTTAAGGGATTTTCAGTATGAGCCTCCATGATTTGACTTTCAGCAGGGTAAGTCGTGTCGATATGTGATTCCCCCGTTCATTCCTATTAACCAATGGTCCATCGCCCCGTTCATTCCTAATAAACAATGGTCCATTGCGGGTAGTCTCTAAAATAATCTCTGGTAAGGATTCCAGCTGCTTTGTTTCGATCACATGAGGCAATGAGCACATAATATAAACCAATGGTCCAATAAAAATTGAAAATATTACTACAGGATATAAAACTGCATAATACTTTTCATGTGGCACTGTGTCGTAGTATCTATTCAACAAAAATTGGGGTGAGGTAATGAGCACAACACACACTTATCTCGGCTGAGCTATACTATTGTTGGAAAAAGTGGAAATAATATTATACTAACAGGCATCTCTTTCAGAGGAAAATAAGAGTATTTTACATGAACAAATGCAAGCATGTCATCTTCTTCTCAAAATTAAGATGATTTGTAGATCAAAATGTATTAAAACCATTCCAAGAAGAAAGATACCTTGGTTATTGGAGGGTATGCTTTTAATTCAAACTCCACTTCTGGAAGGCGAGAAATCTCGACTGCATTCTCAAATAAGATATAGGTAGGAAGCTGGTTCATACTTCCTATTAAAATCATTTGCAAATGATAAGATATTTTGATTGCTTACACATTACAAAACTAAAAAACAACATTTAAGTTCATGATGAAATTCTAAAATAATTACCACCAAGTGATATTCCATACTTCTCAGCAACATTGGGAAAGAGCCCAAGATCAACTACTCCAAATGATAGATGTTTGTTTGAATATCTGCTAAAGGAGACATGAATAAGCATCTAAGCTACTTCTAGCAAAATGTATGGTTATGTGAAATAGAAAATTATATAGCTACAAAAATATCATTGTTTCAAAACATAGAGCCAAACTAACAATGCTAATGGGTGAGATTTTCCATAAAATCATATGTGAAAACGGAGGGGGAAAAAAGCTTCTAAATTGAAGACGACACCAAAGATAGATAAGAAAAATTACTATTACTGAAGCAACACAACTTCACATATATAAACTCTCCATACCCTCTAAATCCAATCACACAATAGGAGAACTACTTACGTAACAGATAGCTCAGGCAGGCATCGACTAGAACGTATGCAATCAGCTGAGAAGGATACCCGAAATTCTACCTAGCAATTTAAGTACAATGACATACATATCATAAGCATTTGAACTTGTCAATATTGTCTCTGACACATAACAGTAGCTCAAAGTTAAAATTTGGAGTAAGGATTTGCAGAGGTAGATTCTTGAGTTCTGGAAATGGAAATAAAGTTCTGAGAAACTAAGTCAGTAATTTCTATTGAACATCCATTGAGAAAAAATAAAAGGTGTCATTTTTATTTAGGCACGGAATTATAGAATCATTTTTATGCACTAAATCAAAGCTTGATCTTCTTTATAAAAATCATTAGCTTATAGCATCGACTAGGGCTTCCACTTCGTATGTGTAGATTAGATTATAGATTTAGAAAATCCTAAGAGCTTGAGCTTGAGCTTGTGCTATTTCAAGTTCCTTCATGAAATTCTTCGTATAGTTTCATCTGACAAAAATTCTCCTATATGAATTTTACTCTCTCTATCTCTCTTTTGGTATCGGCGAACTAAAACTAATAACTTAAGAAGTATTGAGCTTTCGGCCTCAAAACACACTTAACCAAGTTGAAAACACCTACTACTATTACTGCTTAGTATCTACAAATTCCGTAGCAATTAATAAAAACTAGAGTTAAAGAGACTGTAGAACGAACCAGCCAGAGTCTTGACTTGTTGTTCCCCTCAGTCATCACGGATTCCAGCTGCAATGGAGTTAACTTACTACATGTACCTAAAGAAAAGAATTTAACAGAAAAGGAAAAGCAATTTCTGTCATTCACATTGTTAGCATAAGCATATAATTTACTAGACCAACATGATATGATACAGGATCTAGATTATATCAAAAGTAAAAGATTATATAAATAAAATAAAGATAATCAAGTTTTGATAGGTCTTGGAACCTCCCTCTCAAGAGAATCTCTCGAGCCCTACAATAAACCACTCAATAACTCATTTAACAATTGGATGCCTAAACACTACCCAACCCTCCCTATTTATAATAAAACCCTAACTTACTCCCCAAGTAATTGCTAATCTACCCCTATATTATTCCTTAATAACACTAAGGCCCAAAACATATCACAAGACAATTAGTTCTGTTAACAAAGCTTTTGAAAGATACCAGTCGAGTTAAACAGAAAAATAAATTGGGGGATAAACTTAAACTTATTTCAAACCTGATGCTTGAAAGACAGGTTGCTGAGTAAAGACATATATCCCTGTGTAATAGGAACAAGGAAATACCACGCTTAATCACAACTATCAGGATAAATTTTAACCCGTCAATAAATTTACTTACAAAACATACATTAAGACCAAAAATGAATTCTTACCTGTAAACACGATCACATACCAAAATGCAAGGTGATAATCCATCATCGCAGCGAGAGAAACAAGAAAAACCTGAGTGAATTGAAACAAGGTAAGATTAGACTGAAACTGATGCAAGCTAGCTTGCAGGCACCTCAATTAATGCCCCAGAACATGCCGTCTGATCCTATCCCCAAAAGATGGCACAATGGTTGAAGACTAAGACTTCGAAGGTATGCTCCCTTCAAGGTTCCAAGTTTGAGACTCACATGTGACAATTACTCCTTCGATATCTTTGGTGTCTGGCCTAGGGACGGACGTGGTTACCCTTGTTTCTAAACAAAAAGAAAACATGCCGATCCTACAACATTTAGATGTTCAAGAAAATCCATAGGAAATTAGGGACAAGCTCATCACCTCTCAAGTCTCTCTTAACCATTGAAACTAAAGGCACAATTTCAAACACCCTAAGTGCAATAGAGTAAGGGATGGTCGACTCGAAAACAAGTACCTTAAGAAACAACAGCATATCCGCAATAAAGGCCTCCGGTGTCTCTCTTCTGACCATCTGCCGTGAAAAGAGAAATCAACAGATAGTTCCAATTAGCACCTCGAGCATCTTTCAAGAACTAAACCTCACACTTTCAAAATACCAACATACACAAAATCCAAGTAATCGAAACAAAAGCATTCAACACTGCAAGGATTAAAGGTGGACGATACCTTCAACATGTAGAAAATAAAGAACACCAAAGTCGCTTGCAACTCCTAACGGGAGAAGAAACAAGAAAACAAACTGAAATTAGGTCGTCGGAGAACTAAAAGTAGCATCAAATAGTGAGACCGAATCGGAAAAGTGAGAATCATTACCCGGCAAAGGATCAGATGTTTGATTTTGTAGATGAGGATATGACTCGCGGAAATTCGAATTACAACATAAGAAAAGAAGGCTAGAAAATGAGAGAGATAGTAGGGCTCTGTCACCATGAGATTCAGCCACTCCCCTGGTCGGAAGCTGCTCCGTTCCTGCTTCTTATCAGCCATGGCGATTCACTGTTACAGAACTCTCGATCTGTCTGCAATTACAGGATCGTATTCAGTTGATCGCAGCGCCGGGGCGGATGCCGGAGTTTTAACGCCGGAATAAAACACGAGTTCATTTGTGATCTTTCATTGGGCCGGCTAACTCAGCCCACTTTTCCCTGATTTGGGCTGTGGCTACAACCCCCAAGTTTGAGTTCGGCCTATGGCTAAACCCTGCCAACAATATTGGACTGGACGCTAAGTTTGGTCCAGCAGCAAGTTTCTTTTTTTTTTTTTTTTTTTTTTTTTTTTTTTAACAATATTGGAAACACGGAGATTCGAACCATGGTTACTAGTAGGATGATATTGGATTAATTTTCTTCCATTTTATGTCAAAAAGAGAAACCGAACCAATGTCAAACAAAAGACAAAATCATTGATTTGATTTTCCTTGATTTTTAGGTCAAATCGATAACCGATCCAATCCAATTAATTTGACAAAAAGACAAACCGAACCAATGTCCGATAAATGATAAAATTATTAGCTTGATTTTCTTCGATTCAGTACCCTACGATTTAATTCTTTTTTACTATTTTACTTATTATTTTACTTCGAATTCATATCTTAATGTTGGTTTCCTATTCTCATAATATATAATTAAATTAAACAAAAAAAAAAAACTAGTCATTTACCAATAAATTTTTTAACTAACCTATAAAAAGAAAAATGGAAGTATGTAAATCAATATTGGTTTTTATCGATTTTTACAAATAGAAACCGATATGATCTAATAACTTTCAGTTTTCTCTAAAAAAAATAAATGTGTCCAATGTTAGGTGATAAGTTCGAACCGATCCAATAAATCGATTTGGTTCGTTTCGGTTTTGTCGGTTTTCGATTTTCATTATCACCCCTAGTTACTAGGTTGTACAAGATGTTGGTAGAGCTCTACTTTTGTTGGCGTCCAGCAGAAAGTTAGATACAAATTATCGGAATAATTAATTTCAAATTAATAATTATCGTGGTGGAAAAAAATGAATGATGATAATAATTTAAGTAATGGTTGAAATATTGAATTGTAAATGAAAGATATAGATTGTTTTTTTGTTTTTTTTTAAATTACAACAATTGGGGGTGGGGAGACTCGAACCCAAAACCTTTAGGTCATTAGGTGTACACTAATGCCTTGAGCTATTATTCTATTGGCAAAGGTATATGTTGTCTTAGTTAAGTGGGTTTTAGGTATCTAAATGTCATTGGTTCAATTCATGATGATTATCTACCGTCAAAGTAGGCATTAGTTGGTTAGGGATATTTGGACAAAAAAATCGAATAGAGAATGAGAAGGGAAATGATTATATATAATCTCATTTCTTTATGAATTTTTTTTATTTTACCACTACCTATTTGAGAAATACTTCCCTCTTATGATTAAGGAGGGGAGTCATCTTTAGTCTATATGTGGCATATTTGGTGCCATATTTTTTTTTCTTTTTTCTTTTTAATATTATTCAAACAAAAAATTTGTGATACTAAATGGTGTCATATATATATATATATACTAGAAAATTTTATACGAACATTATACGTGTATGTTTTTTTTTTTTTTTTGTTTATTATTCATTTGGGGAAATATATTTTGATATAATTTTATAACTAAAAAATATATTATACAAATTTTAATTTTAAAGTAACCTACTTGTATAAGATAATGAATTTTAATACTTTTATTTTTTAAGTTTTATCTTTTTTTAATAGGTCTCCTACTAAAAAGTCCATACTATAAAGATTCCAATATTAGGGATATATTTGAAAACCTACTTAAATATATATATATATATATATATATATATATATATATATCATTGTATCTACACTATATATATCATTGTATCTACACTATTAATATAAATATCATGTATTACTTTTTCAAAATGAGCAATATGTGAGTTCAGTTACAACTTGAATAAAAAAAAGAATTTAAATAAAATCTGAATGTTATGTGGTTTCAATCAAAATGGTTGGTGGCTAATTGGCTATTTTAAATAATATATTTTATAGAAGTCTAAAATATATATTGTTACACATGTATTATATAATATATATTTTTTCATTTACCTTTCATCATTGTTTTTTTTTAGTATATATTGGGGGAGGGGAAATACAAATACCGATTCCAGGGTTTGAACCGTACAACTGATATTGAACTGGTTTACAATCAAACAATGAAACTACTGCGCCACTAACCCATTCGGTTACCTTTCATTATTGTTGAAGATTACTAAACAATATTATTCTTGAATAATGGTAATTTGCATTATTACGTAGTTCAAGATGAAAAATGAAAAGAAAAAATAAACCTAGAAAAGTGAAATGCAACATCAACCTCCTAAGGTGATTTGAAGATTGAAGAGTCTTTGAAAGCAGCATGAAGAAAATATGTAGATATAAATGTTGGAAATAAATTATTAAAAGATATTGTTGTCAGTAGATTTAAGTTATCTCTCCGGCCCATGGCAAGCTCCGATACTAGGCCCACGAAGAGTCGACGCACGAGGTAGGAGAGACCTAGCCAGAGCACGGAGGGGCCTGAAAATGCCGGAATGGGCCTCGAGAAAAAGAAACGAGCTTAATAGTCCGAAGGAAAGGGGGTCGGACACGTGTTCGACCCCCCGTGCGCGTGTGCAAGTGCGAGCCGAGCGAAAGCTCGCCCATTCGTGTGCGTATGTAAGTACAGGCCGAACCCTCTAATGAGGGTCGGACACGTGTCCGACCCCCAGAGGGGAAGGTCGGACACGTGTCCGAACTCTCGTGCGCGTGTGTAAGTGTGGGTCGTGCGCGTATGTAAGTGCAGGCCGGGCGTAAGTCTGGCCCTTCGTGCACGTGCACGGGTCATGCATGGGCCCAGCCCCTCGTGCACGTGTGTAGATACGGATCGAGCGTAGGCTCGGCCCTTCTTGTATGTATGGGAACATGGGCCGAATGTAAACCCGACCTTGTGAACGTAAATGCAAATGTGGGCCAACTGCCCGCCCACATGTGCCCAGTCAATTCCAAGAGTCGGTCGTCCGGTTTTACCTCACACAAGGCTCCCAAGTGGAAGGAGGAACACATCCGTAGGCCGGTACGTGGTCATTCAGACCATGGGACTCGAAATAAGCGGAGATATGGAGAAGGAGAAGAACGACGATCTTGAAGCCCCTACAAAAAGGGAGAGAAACGATGCCAGAGGTAAGCAATTCTGAATCCCGCAACTGTGACTACACGAGTAAAACCCCCCGAATTGACTTTGGCATCAGAGTCGGTGTGGCCTGTACCACACCGGTGCCCAGTTTCTCACTCTGTTTTGCAGGCTTATCGTTCCCGATCATAATAAATTCACAATTGATTCGGAGGTTGAAAATTTGGCATCAACAGTTGACGCCGTTTGTGGGGACGATAACGTGTTCTACCTACAAGCACTCGGCAGAATCTTAGAGTGGCAGTGAACAATGAGTGTCAGTCACAGTAACCAAGTGAATGATGGTGAATCCGATAACGAGGTGGCCCCAAGGAGGATACCCATTCGACCCGCGGTCGAAATCGGTCAGGGACAAGTTGTGAATAATGCGCTCGAAGTCGGTCAGGGAAGCCCCTACCGAGGCGGAAGATCCGAAAGTAGCCGCATTAGAGAGGAAGGTGCAAGAGATGGCCAATACCATCAATCAACTGAAGGAGCTGATCAACCGACCCCTTCCCGTTGCTACAGACAACGCGATAATAGAAGAACCCCCAGCGAGGATCCCATCTCGAACTGAGAGGGAACCCTAGGCCAGAGGAGATTCGCGAATTAGGGCTCGACCCCCAAGGGGAGAACCCGTCACTAGTATACAACGTCCTTCTAATGACAGACATACCAAACGACTGAACACCATAAGGCGTCTCCCGGTCGCAGAACATTGGTCAGAAGCACCACCGCTGGTGCGAGATCCAGCGAAAGGAAAGGCACCGGCTGTAGGGCGACCTACTGAAATCGTGACACCTCGCCAAAGACCTATTGAACGATTGGCCCTAGGCGGCAATGATAAAATACGGGAGTATCCATAACCCACTCAAAATACATCACGAGTCGGAGAATCTCGCTCCCTAAAAAGATTAGTGTCGAGTCGATACCTTAACTCCAGGACGAAACGACAAATGACTAAAATAGAACAAACACCTGCACCCACTCCAGTAAGAGAAGAAGAATCGGGCATGGGAATCGACCTCCGAGCTCTAATAAACCTTAGGAGGAAATATCTCAAAGATCAGGAGGATGAAAGCCAACCTTGGGTCACGGAGCTACGGCACCTCCATGACTAGTTAGGGGATATGAAACGGGCCCAAAATCAGGACGACCTCGACCTGGATAACCTAGTCGATCAGGTCGACCCTCCATTCACAAACGAAATCATGGTAGAAGAGGTTCCTATAAAGTTCAAATTGTCGATGATGAAAACCTACAATGGTTCGAAGCATCCTCTTGACCACCTGGATACATTTTGGTCATGGATGAAACTCCACGGAGTCCGTGATGTTGTCGAGCCTTCTCGTTCACCCATACAAGACCAGCACGGAGGTGGTTCTGGCTATTGAAATGGAAATTGATCAAGTCATTTTGCGAACTGGCCCGAGCCTTCATCACTCAGTTCCTAAGAGGTAGAGACCAAAAGAAGCCGGATACACATTTACTGACAGTGAGGCAGGGACTCAACGAAAGTCTAAGGGAATACGTAGCCCGGTTCAACAATGAGACACTGCAAGTCGAAGGCTACACCGACGGTGCCGCTCTTACAGCAATCGTAGCTGGATTAAAGGATGAAAAATTCTTATGGTCTCTTGGAAAAAAAGCACCTATGACCTACGTAGAGGTGCTCACCCGTGCTTAGAAATACATGAGTGCGGGTGAACTTCTCAAGTCTCAACGTGCCCCCGAGGAGAAACGCTCCCAGGGAGATAAAGAGCGCATGACTGACAGATTAGAACCCAGCCGGGTAGAGTCTCGAAAGAGGCATCTAGAAGACTGCATGTCTGACCGAGACACGCCGGTCCAGAAAGGCCTACATCCAAGCAAGTTTGAAAAATATACACCTACTATGGTGCCCTTGGAGCAGATTCTTATGGAAATCCAGGATAAAGAATCCTTGAAGTGGCCACCCAGCTTGAAGGCGGGGTCTCATCGAAGGAACAAAGACAATTAAAGACAAACCCAAATCCGACGAACACCCTTGCAAAAGGCAGAACGCCGGAGACTCACCACCCCCTCAAGAGATACGTACAATCTTAGGCGGACCCGCTGCAGGCATCTCAAACTGTAAGCGGAAGGCTAGTGTACGGGAGGCGCACGAGCCACCCACATCCGAAGAAGTTCGAATCCTGGCAGCGGCCGACGATGCTATCCAATTTTCCCATGCGGAAGCTTGTCGATCGCATCAGCGCATAATGATGCATTAGTGGTATCATTGACCATTGCCAACATCAGAGTTCGAAGAATCCTAGTCGATGGGAGAAGTTAAGCAGATGTCATGTCCTTACAAGCCTATGATGCCATGAAACTAGGTCGCGACAGATTAGTCCCAAGCAGCAGTCCGTTAATTGGGTTTAGAGGCAGCGCCATATACCCCGAAGGGAGCGTGGAGCTTCCTATAACATTTGGAAAAGGAAACCATTCTACTTTAGCATTTATAAACTTCCTAGTGGTGCAGGAAAGTTCGACATACAATGCTATTCTCGAGAGGCCAGCGATACATCAACTTCGGGCCGTGCCTTCTACGTATCATCAAATTATGAAATTCCCAACCTTATGAGGCATCAGTCAAGTATATGGAGAATAACAGATATCTCGGGAATGTTACCACACCGCACTCAAAGGAACCAAACCTGAAGTCAGAATGATACACAAAGAGGTGGAAAACTCAGGAAAGGCCGTGTCCTCACTCGAAGACAGGGCACCTATGGATCAGGGTCAGCCTGAAATTTTTTCCTCACCTCCTGACCTTGATCAGAACCGAGAAAGCGAGCCAGCAGAGCCGTTAGAAACAATTCATTTACTGTCTGAAGACCAGGGAGTTAAGATAGGAACAGGTTTGAGCCCCAAACTCCGGGCAAAACTCATCGCATTCCTCAAAAGCAACTACGACGTGTTTGCTTGGTCACCCGAAGACATGCCTGGTGTGGACCCTAAGATCATGGTACACCATTTGAACATCGACCGGGTTCATAAACTCGTTCGGCAAAAACGAAGAGCGTTCAACCATGAGCAAAACAAAATCATCTCCAAGCAGGTGAATGAGCTACTCAAGACGAAATTTGTTCGAGAGGTACATTATCCTGAATGGCTGTCTAACGTCGTCCTGGTTAAAAAACCTAACGGGAAATGGCGCACGTGCATCGACTTCACGGACCTCAATAAGGCATGTCCCAAAGACAACTTCCCATTACCCAGAATAGATCAGTTGGTAGATGCTACCTCTAGACATGAAGTCTTGACCTTCATGGATGTCTATTCCGGATACAACCAGATTTTGAATACATACCGCGGATCAAGAAAAGACTTCCTTTGTCACCATCCGAGGAAAGAACATGGAAGTATACGTAGACGACATGCTGGTGAAAAGCAAATTAGCTGACGGACATTTGAACGATCTCTCCCAAGCATTCCAGACTTTGAGACAATACCAAATGAAGTTGAACCCTAGCAAATGCGCCTTCGGAGTCAGGTCCGGAAAGTTCCTTGGGTTTTTGGTACACCAGCGCGGAATCGAAGCAAAACCCGAGAAAATCCAGGCGGTGCTGAAGCTGAAGCCCCCCCAGACTTTGAAACAACTACAAAGTTTAAATGGGAAAGTAGCAGCACTAAGCCGGTTTATCAGTCGAGCTACATATAAATGCCAACCATTCTTTAAAGCTCTAAAGCTTAGAGGGAAGGTCGAGTGGACAGCCGAATGTGACGCTGCATTTCCACAATTGAAAACATACCTAAGCACTACCCCACTCTTGTCAAAGCCTGTAACGGGCGAAGTATTATACCTCTATGTCGCGGCATCAGACAAAGCAGTCAGCTCGGTACTAGTAAGGGACGAGGATGGTCGTCAACTGCCTATCTACTACACAAGCAAGGCAATGGTAGGGGCAGAAACTCGCTACCCGCAGGTGCTACAGAAACCCGAGATGTCGGGACGATTATTAAAATGGGCCATAGAGCTCATCGAATACGATATCCACTATCAGGCCAGACCCTCCATCAAAGGGCAGACAGTAGCAGATTTTATCATCGAGCTTACACTAGAAGGCAGCGATGAAGCCCTGTCAATAATAGCACCAGAACCATGGACTCTTTATGTCGACGGGTCTTCCAACAAGAAAGGTAGTGATGTCGGCTTGTTATTGCAGTCCCCAGAAGGAGATCGTTTCGAGTATGCCATCTGTTTCATATTTACAGCCTCTAATAACGAAGCTGGATATGAAGCCCTGATCGACGGACTCCAAGTTGCAGCAGCTATAGGAGTCACGCATTTAAAAGTTAAAAGTGACTCCCAGCTTGTCGTCAACCAGGTAACAGCAACCTATCAGACTAAGGAGGCCCGCATGATAGCCTATCTAAATAAGGTAAACGAGTTAACAACCGCCTTTGAAGAAATCAAGTTTGAGCAAATTCCACGATCTCAAAATACCAACGCTTATTCATTGGCCAAGTTAGCCGCTTCATTCGATACAGAAACTCGACGGTCTGTCCCGGTCGAAATCTTGACCCAACCGAGTATACAATCCAGTGAGGTAAACAGTGTTGCCAAAACCTCATCAACCACATCATGGATGACCCCAATCATCCAATACCTTGATAATGGCACTCTGCACCTTGGCAAAAACGAGGCATGCCGGATACGTTATCGTGCATCCCGCTATATCTTGGACAGAGGAACCTTGTACAAAAGAGGGTTCACACCCCCCCTACTTCAATGCTTAGATACAGACGAAGCTTCATATATCATGAGAGAGGTACACATGGGAATATGTGGTAACCATTCAAGGGCACGATCCTTGATGCAAAAGATAACTCCTCAAGGCTACTTCTGGCCCACCATGTTAAAAGACGCCACAACATATACCCGAGCATGTGACAAATGCCAAAGGTTCGCAACAATACCACATCAACCCCCAGAGAACCTAACCAGCATGGTTGGACCCTGGCCTTTTGCTTAGTGGGGGGTAGACCTCATTGGACCCATGCCACAAGCCAAGTGGCAGGTAAAATTTGCTGTCGTTGCAGTAGACTACTTCACCAAATGGGCAGAAGCCGAGGCCTTGGCCACTATCACAGAAAAAAGGTGACTAACTTCATATTGACGCATATTATCTGTCGCTTTGGCATTCCACCTACGTTGATCACAGACAACAGAAGACAATTCGATAACGCCACCTTCCATAATTTATGTCAAGAGCTGAATATCCGACACCACTGCTCGTCGGCAGTGTCACGGTCCCGCTCGTCCAGTGCATGTGGCACATGGCCGCTTGACCGTTTAGACCCCGTCTGGCTTGATCATGCCCGTCCAGTGTGTGTTACACATGGCCGCATGACCTCCCAGACTCCTTTTATTATGCTTTAGTAGTATAGGATTTACTTTCAATGTTCTAGGTAGTTCCTTTCATGTTTTCGGAGCATATGTCTCCTCGCCATTTTGATATGCAAGCATGTCATATCAAAAATGCCCCAAAATGTACTATAGGGGGTATGACTTCTTGAAGCATTCTTCCTACCAGTTAGATTTGTGATGCAATTCAGTTGATGTGGTCCTTGTTGCATTGGGGTATAACCTTTCAAAAGATAAAAGCATTTCTCAAACCTTCTTTCTCTCTCTTTCAAAAACCTTTCTCAAGTCCCGAGAATGAGGCTTTCCCCTATGGAGCCTCCCGCTTTGCATTTCCGTTTGGCTAACTTGCTCGTCGGATTAGAGCAAGTGCCTCACGATCCCCTTCGCAAGGTCAACGAAGTTGGACCGTGACAGCCAGCACATCCCCAAGCAAATGGGCAAGTCGAGGCGGTCAATAAGATAATTAAGAAGAATCTTAAGACAAAGCTAGAAGAACTAAAAGGAGCATGGGTCGATGAACTACCAAAGACCCTGTGGGCCAACAGAACGACGCCGAGGAGTTCCACGGGCGAAATGGCCTACTCACTGGCCTACGGAGCAGAAGCAGTAATACCTGCAAAAATTGGTATAAGTTCACCACGAACTCAGATGTTCAATTCGAAAATAAATGATGAATCCCTACTGCTAGAATTAGACATGCTCGAAGAGCGACGGGAGGAAGCGAGAATACGAGTCACAGAGTATAAAATTCGAGTAGCACGATACTACAATTCAAAGGTGAAAGTGCGGTACTTTAAACCAGGAGATCTAGTACTCCACAAGGTCTTGCCCAACACCAAAGACCCACGTTGGGGAGTCTTAGGTCCTAACTGGGAAGGCCCATAACACATGTCATACGGCGCGGGACATATCACTTACAGTCGCTCGATGACACCAAAATTCCACATCCTTGGCACGCCGAACACTTAAAGACATACTATCAATAAGCATCACGACCCCTCAAACAGGGCTCATAACCTTCGACACAGTTCATATTTTGCCTTCAAGTTTTCTTTCCATTTGTAATTGTGTCAAAAGGAATACAATAAAGACATTTCTCGATCAATAAAGACAAATTCAAGCATCCTTGTTCAATAACTAATCATCACTTGAATGGGGGCAACATGCATTGTATTTATGAATAACTCATTGGATGTCAAAACAAACCACACACCTACATTATGTTGGAAAGAAGTATGTTGCTGTGGGCAAACGCGACGTTATACCAAAACTCACGCTGCATCTAAAATGACGACATACCAAGATTTTACGATGCATAAAAAATTCGAAGAGATAAAGAACTAAGTACGAATAAATTATGTTTGTTCAATATCAAACCCATTACTAGATATAAGTCAAATCCATGTTGTACTTATCATGTCTAGTTTGTTGTTTGAAACAAAGAAAGAAAAAACATGGTGATCAAAGCAAACGTATGCATAAAAAATATTAATAAAAGTGTACATGAAGACGGGGAAATAAGGAACCTCACCGCCCACTTTAAAGGTAGACGTAATCGAGAAGAATGGGGGCAGGGGGTCAACCAAGCCCCCCCAACAAAAAACCACTGGTGCCGCCACCTCCTCATAGAATCTGGAGCTGTAAGAAGAAGCCTCTTACGAGGGGTGACATAACGACTCTCCCACACATTGGGGCTATCATTAAAACGATAAAGGGATAGAAAATCATCAATAGTAAACGATCATGTCAAACCATAACGAATCCAAAGACATAGAAAACCTAAGAAGATATTCCAAACATTGGGGGAAAGCTGGCCTGGGGCCAAGTCGATAGCACACAATAACACCTGAATCACGGGCAACACAGGAAAACGGAGACCCCGCCTTAACATCATGATGTAAACGGCAGTCCATCCGGGAGGTGGATTAGATGCTGACTCTTTCCCCACCGATAATCGGAGTAAAATATTAGAGGGAATATTATAATCCTCCCGAATTCCCATTAGGTCTCTCTCACTCAGCCATGAAACCTCGCAGGCAGTGGAATCGATCTCGCAAGAGAGGGGACGACGTTAACTTTTCACCTCAAAGCTCCTAACATAGTTGGGACGGTGAGAACTATCAAAGGATTCTTCTGAGACACACTCACTCTCACAAGACTCAAGCCAACTAGACCCACTCTTTTCTAAGTCCTCACTAGTAACCATTCGATAATCAGAATCAGAAATGGACGACATTTAAAAGAATAAGCTCTAATCAAGACAAGGAAATACGATCTAACACCTGAACTAATCGAGAAAAAGGAAAACTTAGAAGGAAAAATCAAAGTTCAAAATATAGAAGGTAAACTTTCTAAGAGATAGCTTACCAGGCAAAGTGTGGATGGGTAGTATGAAAGTGAAAAGAAATTATCTCTTTTTATAGCTTTTTCATGGAACATAAAAGAAAAAGGTGGCATACACCGTACACATGTCGACGCCACACCATGCAATAATGAAAGCACTTGCTTTAAGGTTAAAAGACACTTGTATCAGACTAAAAGCTAAAGAAAATACGCGTTGTCGACGTTACAACGCCACGTATCCTAATGGGTGGTGTCACTTTACTTGCCTCAGAAACATAGCCTGGAAGGCAAACAAAGTGAGGGGCAATTGTTGTAAGTAGATTTAAGTTATCTCTCCAGCCCATGGCAAGCTCCGATACTAGGACCACGAAGAGTCGAGGCACGAGGCAGGAGAGACCTAGCCCTAGCACGGAGGGGCCTGAAACGCAAGAATGGGCCTCGAGAAAAGGGAAATGAGCCTAGTAGTCCGAAGGAAAGGGAGTCGGCCACGTGCCCGACCCCCGCTAATGAGGGTCGGACACGTGTCCGACCCCCCGTGCGCGTGTGCAAGTATGGGCCAAGCAAGGGCCCAGCCCCTCGTGCATGTGTGTAGATATGGACCGAGCGTAGGCTCGACCCTTCGTGTATGTGTGGGAACGTGGGCCAAACGTAGACCCGGCCTTCTGAACGTAAATGTAAATGTGGGCCAACTGCCGGCCCACATGTGCCCAGTCAATTCCAAGAGTCGGTCGTCCGGTTTTACCTCACACAAGGCTCCTAAGTGGCAGGAGGAACACATCTGTAGGTCGATACGTGGTCGTTCAGACCATGGGACCCGAAATAAGCGGAGATATGGAGAAGGAGAAGAACGACGATCTCGAAGCCCCTACAAGAAGGGAGAGAAACGATGCCATAAGTAAGCAATTCTGAATCCCGTAATTGTGACTACACGAGTAAAACCCCCGAACTGACTTTGGCATCAGAGTCCCTGTGGCATGTACCACACCGGTGCCCAGTTTCTCACTCTGTTTTGCAGGTTTATCGTTCCCGATCATAATAAATTTACATTTGATTCGGAGGTCGAAAATCCGGCATCAACATATATATATTTTTAAAAGTAAATTTAGAGTTACAAACTCCTAAAATTCCAAAACATTGAATTTGATGTGATATTTTGGTGTAGTAGTAATAAGTTAATGATTAATTTTAAGTATAAGACTAAAATTCTACACATTCGAATCACATTTTACACAAATATACGTAGTCGAGTATGCAACAAGTGATAAGTATTTATGTTTTATCGTTCTATGCAAGGATTGACTAGTATAATCAGTTAATTAATCTAGGAGTCGTGTAAAAAAGTAAAAACAATGGTGTTGGCAGGGGCGGATCCACGGTCTAGAGTTTGGGGAGGCCAAAAAAAAATTTCGTAAGTGTACAGATACAAACTATCTCAAATATATATATATATATATATAGGGTTTAGGGTTTAGGGTTTAGGGTTTAGGGTTATATATATATATATATATATATATATTCAGAAATCATATTTATATATATCTAAATAATTATTTTCCAATATCAAAAGTTCAATTTGGCTCCTCATAATTATTGAATTTATAAACATTCTATATAATATCCAATATATTTTTAAACTTTTGATTATATAATATTATAGCATTTTTGGACAAATATTATAGTTTATTATAGTATCAAATATTACAAATTATTTGATAACTAAGAAACTATTTTAATTACATTTTTTTAAATTTGATAAATATAATTTTGTAAAGAAAATATATGGATGTGAAATTATAAAGTAATTATTTTGAGTGATTATAAATGAGGGGTTATTTTGAGTAATTAAAATGTTGATTTTTAGTAATAGCTCATGTAGATATTATTATTTGGTTTAAGGGGTTGTAGTTAATAGCTCGTTTAGATATTGTAAAAAATAAGTGATGAATGGTCTTAAATAAATGATTAAACATTAATGAATAGAAATAAATAGTTATAAATAAATGATTAGTTTAAGCAGTTAGAAATGAGTGATTAAAAATTAGTGATTATTTTGAGTGATAATAATAGTTTGTTTGAATATGATTGTTTGAAGAAGAGTTATAAAAGATTGTTAATTACCTTAAACAAACGCCCCTTTATCATTTATAATAATTGAGACATATATTTATTAAATATACCATAAAAAAAATAAAAAAAAATGTGGTATATAAAAGAAAAAAAAGAAAAGAATAAAAAAGAAAAGCCAAAAAAATGATATGTGGCAAACGGATAAAAAATACAAAAACAAAATGAAAGAAAAAGTAAAAAGATTAAAATGTAGTTGTAAAAAAAATATTAAAATTGTTATGAACTATTATTATTAGGTAAACTTTAATTTCGCATTAGTAATAAGAGTATACTTATGCTAATATTAGTCCTAAATTTCTAGGAATCGAAAAAGAGACGTTAGAAATTG
>JBBMEF010000018.1:1039907-1050288 GCA_037832685.1 Sicyos baderoa | reverse complement strand
CCTAATAATAATTAAATACCATTAAATAACTAATAATTACTAAACTATCCCTAAATATCCTACGGTGGATCGTATCACAGAATTAAGTAAGTAGTGTTATGAAAGAATGGTAAATAACCATTGGGAATTAAAGAACCCGAGAAAAGAATACACAGATTCAGTGGTTCACTAATTTTGTGTGAGCTACTTCTTCGAGCCGAAAAGAGATAAATGTTTTATTTAAGAGATAAGAATAAAAATGATTAGTGAAAAAGTAAGGAATTTAAGAGAGATTATATAATACACCTCTCATAAAACCCTAATACATCAATAGGCAAAATTACATAAAAGCCCAATACGAAAATATAAAACGTGATTAACATATTTTTTAGGTTTTGTGAGCATTGCTCCTGGTCTAAGTATTCGTAGCACAACTGCACAACATAGTAACATAATTGTAACATAGTTCAAGTCATTTCAATCAGCAATGAAAATAAATAGTGTTTATTTTATAAGAAGTTTTTTTTATATCAGTGAGTTCGACCAACTTACGTGCACTTCAACTTTTAAGTTGGGCCTTTTTATTGTTCCTCTATGAATAATAAACTCTTCTCCACTTCTCATCCGAATTGTTTCTTTATTATAAACTGTTCTCCACGATCAACCATATACTATTATTCACTTAAAAGTAAAGTAAAGTGTGTATGAACTTATGTGGAACAGTTAGCCTGCATTTGCAGAAAGCATAGCCTAGAAAAAGAAAACCCCATCTTTCTTTTTTCCAGGGCCTGAACTTTTACTGCAGAAAAACATCTGATGATTGATAGATCTACATTTGCACCACATACCAACAGAATATGCTTACTTTAACAGAGCCTGTGCAAAATTTAAAAATGGTAAAAGGGTAATGAATTGGTTTGCCCATACCTTTTGGCTTGTTTAAGAGGTAATGATGATCAATAATTATGATAATCATAATGATAATCCCAAGGATGGGGTCTCTCTGTAATCTAAAATGGGAGTAAAGTGAGGAGAGAAGCCATCTTTGCACTTTGCAACTTTCATAATTGCTGCTGTTATGGATAATCATGAAAGTGTTATATAGTGCACTATCCCTAGTGCCTCCTGAATCTTAGGCACTCAACAACAAGCATTACACTTTTATCATCAAATCAGACATTCCCCCCCTTAATTTATTTGGTTCTGATGCCACTCCAATTTATAGTTTTTTAATAACATTATTATTATTATATTTATTACTGTTTAAAAGGCATACTTAAATGAAAATGATGCATTGATAAGGAACCAAGCATGACTGACATTCGCAACAAGTTCTTTCTCCTTTTGTTCCTTTGAGTAGAAGAATAACTCAATCCATTTATGTTTAAGTTTTTAGCATAACTAAACTAGTAAAAACACACACACATGATCAACTAAAGGTGTGTTAATAAGGAGAAGAATGAGAATGAGAATGATTCCCCGTATTTGGGCCACCGGGAATCATTCCCTTCATAATCATGTTTTCCAAAAATTAACTTTTTTCATTCTCCTCTTAACTACTTTTATTCTCTCTCCAACAACATTTTACATATCACATCACTATTTTTCACTCTCATCATACTCATTATTTTATTTTTTCCATAATCATTTCCTTCACCCCAAACATAAATAATCATTTCCTTCGCCTCAAACACAAATAATCATTTTCTCCGTAATCTTTCCATTTCCTATTCTCTCCCTAATTCTCATTTCTTTCATAATCATTACTGTTTTCCTTCCCTCAAACACACCCCAAGTGATTATTTATTCGAAACCCATACCTCTGCATGTAGAAACTTTGTTGAAGAGTTTACTGATTACGTTTCAACTCTCAAATGTATCTTTCTGTTAAAAGGTTCCAACTCAAGGGCAAAATAGTAATTAATATAGCAATATATTTAAACTATTGGATGCTCATGCCCACATTTATTGTACTAAAAAACTATAAACAAATTCAGTTGGGTAAAATAATTTTAACAAAGAAAAATTCCCTTTTATTTTCCTATCCTAACAAAATAATTGGATGTACATGAAGAGAACAGAATTTGAATAGGTAGAATTGATTTGAGAAAGGCCAATGGTGATGATGACAGCAGAAACCAGAGTCAGCTCAAGCACGAGGATCATTATTACTAAAAGTGGTGAACATTCATTCATGTCTTGCCATGCATGCCAATTCTCCATTTTTCTTTTACCTTCTTCTGTGAAAGTCCAATGGTGAATCTTTGATTTTGCTGTCGGACAAAAGACTTTACAGCCAAAACAGCATCAACGCCAAACCCCATTAACACACACACCATTACACAAACACTCAATTCAATTACAGCTTTCACTTCTTCATAATACACATACAAAACTGAGTATCCATCATACAAGTCCCCCACAAATACTGAAAAGAGAGCGAGGGAAGATGATAGAAAGAACACGACCAGGACGACGAAGGTGACGATGAGGAGAATGAGAGCGATGGAGGATCCGTAGAGGCAAGCTACAGCTATCAGATCCAAATTGGGAACCATCGGTTCGGTTTCTGTGATCCTTGGAAAAACCAGTTTGGTAATGGTTAAAAGTTGAAGTTTGAGGGAAGGAATGAGAATGGAGTGGCTGGCACTCCATGCTATGCTTGAGAAATTGAAATTAGGAAGAGAGGGAACTGAGTTTGTGGTGGAGAATTTCATAGGATTGCAGAGCAAGGCAAATCCTATTCCTTGTATATTCTTGTTTGCCACAAAAGAGAGCAAGAAAAGGAATCTGGTCACAGTATTTTCTGAGCGTTATTAAGAACCTGCAATTTCTGAAGAGGCAAATTTTAACCAATCATAACTTTTGATTTGTTTTAGACACAAACACAAACATCTTCATTTTTACCTTTTCAAAAAAAAAGAACATCTTCATTTTTACTGTCATGAATAAAATTATGAAATTAAATGATAAAAATTAGAACCCATCAAATCAAATTGAATGGTCTGATTAGTTTCTAGCCTCTCCATTAACCTTGAGTTGTTCTGTAGTGTTTTGTAGAGAATGTTAAATGCCTTCACCTAATAAATAACTTGAAAGCAAAAGCAATCCAGTTTGAAGCCTTAAAACAGTCATCCAAAATTGCTTCAACTTTTGCAATGAAAAAAATGAACTCAAAGTCGGTTCTCTTCAACCGTCTCTTCGAATCTTAAGGGACAGTTTGCCAATTACAGTTTCAGCATCTATCCCTATCAATGGAAAGAAAATGCAGCTGAGTCCTTCTGTACAACATCAAATCATCAAATGTCCTTCAAAAGAAAAGGATACCAATATTTGAATTCTACTACAACAACAATACTACTTTCCATACACTTAGCCATTTGGGCAAAGTAAACGCTTGATTTAGCTGCATAAGCTAAATGTTCAATCGAATATGTTAGAAAAGTTCTAGCAGGAAGCGCACCGTTCATGTCTCTCACCAAGAGTGCCGAACAATTTGTACGCAGGAGAAACACTCTGAAAAATAATGCTGAGCAATGGAAGGCCTCTGAGCTGATCAAGATATGCTGTGGCTATGTATCTATTTCTGGATGACATGGAGACACCATCATAGTTAAAGTTTTGTTCTATAATCTGAAATTCAAATCCAATATAAGTTAAGTCTTTTGAAAGTCCATATAAGCCAAAAAGAAATCAGCTAGATTTCAAACATCTTAAAAAGTGAGTTTTCTGTATATTGATCTTGAAAGTAGGTCTGGAGTAGGAGATAAAAGAGAATGTAAAGGATTTTAAATGGCCCCACTAGACTTGTTATGTAACATTTGAAAATCCAATAGGGTCTCTTTCTGTTCAGTTTCCCACTCATTTGAATCGAAAAAAGTCATTCATTGACAAGTTAGCTAAGGACAATCGTCAATAAAAAAGAGAGATTCAAGTACTCACCCTTCTTTTCAGATCTTGAATCTCATGTAAGTGAAGCAGTGACATCTAGATTATTCATCATGAACCATTTGTGAGGATATACTGTGCTTGACGGTTTAAAATCAACATTCCAGACCATGATTCTTGAGCAGTCTGTCAATAAGCCTTCCATTTGGCTTTCATCTTCCACGATTTGTTCGATGAAGTGGCTTGCCTAAAAGAACAAATCCATTAGTTGCCAGTTTATAAAGAAAGACAAATATGAAAACTAGGGAAGATTTATCTACTTTCCCCCTTGAGTTACTCATAACTTAGATTTTGTCTTTGTTCATAATATTTGATCGGTTAAAAAAAGTTGTATGGGTTAATGTATGATGTTGATGGAAATTATTGATTTGACAATTCATATTTAATACATATCTGATTCAAATAGATTTTTTTTACATTTAAAAATTTGATCTCTCTCAATTCTTTCCATGATTGTTTAATTTACTTAGTTAAATATTATCATGTGTCTCTTTTTATTTATGTCTTTTTTATTAACTAAACTTAATAGTTATTGAATTTATTTATTTACTTTTTTTATTGGGTATTTTAAACATTAAGGCCCCGTTTGATAACCATTTGGTTTTTTGTTTTTTGTTTTTCAAATTTAAGCCTATTTTCTCTCAAATTCCTACAATTTGCTTCATCATTTCTATCATGTATACATCTTTCCTTAAGAAAGTAGGGAAAGACTAACCAACTTTTAAAAACAAAAAAAAGTAGTTTCTCAAAGTTTGTTTTTGTTTTTAAAAGTTGGTTAGTATTCTCCTACTTTCTTAAAGAAAGATGAATAAATGGTAGGAAGGATAGAGCATATTGTAGGAAATTTGAGAAAGAATAGCCTTAAATTTGAAAAACAAAAAACAAGAAACCAAATGGTTATCAAACGGGGCCTAAAGAGTTCATTTATGTTTTTATAGTTTAATAGATTAACATATATATTTTGTGGTAATTATATTTTTTTAAAAATATTTTTTTATATATGGTGCGCCTTTAATATAAAGCCTGCGCCTTTTTTGCGCCTTGAGCCTCAGGCTCTTGAAAGCATTTGCGCCTTTGTGCGCCTTGTGCCTTTTAAAACATTGCTCAAACCTATCCACTTAAATTTTTGGGTTGATTGGTGATTTTTCACATAATGCAACATGTATTCAAATTCTTGCCGAGTCGTTTTCTACCCAATTAAAATTGAAGTCTACTTATAGGGCATTTCTCAAATTTTCAAGCCTACAAATGAGGAAGGGTGTTGGTTGATATAATTAAATTGACCTCAATCTATCAGGTTTAACTTTTGGGTTGATTGATCATTTAACATAATTCAACAAGTACAACCTCCAATTGGAGTGCTTTACATAATTTCTTTTGTTATTCCCTCCATCCTCATCTCTTTAGATGGAAGGCCTTTTGTATGATTCCTCCTTTTAGGCTAAGGGATCCCTCTAAGGCCTTTAGCTTGTCGGTTCAAATTTGTTGGTAATCCATTTCAAATCAAAAAGAAGAAAAAAGGGAACATAGAAATACAGCTTAGCTCTACGAGAATCCAATGAATCAATTAGCTAGCAAAATCTATCACAAACTAAAAAAACGTTGTTGTATTATGCCTTGAACACAGTAATGCCCTGCGATTAGTTAGTCGGTGGGTCTCGCTGGTCGGTCGGCGAGTGGGGGTTCGGGGGCAATGCACCCGTTGCGAAAACGCATTTCTGCATTCACCATTCTTTTGCGTGAACGCATTCCGTCCATCCGCGTTGCACGTCTTCATTCTGCATCTGCTAACCGCCCTCCGTGGAGAATCCTATTTCCGCAGCGCATTCTAATTAAGTTTACGCACTCTGTAATTAGGGTTTAATGAGAGCGCATATATAAGCTCGAATTAAACTCTAGCCGTTTATGATGTTCATTATTCTGTAATCTGTAAATCGCCTCCTCTGAATAAAAATGTTCTTCCTCTCTGCCCGTGGACTAGCTAACACAACGTTAGTGAACTACGAAAATCCGTGTTTTCTGTTTCTTCTTCTCTCACGTTTCGTTGACTGTATTTTTTACGTTTTTCGTTTCGATTGTTGATTGCCGTTTTCATAACAAACGTTTTAGATATTAATTTGATAACGTTGTAAGTAATTATTAATAAATTATGTGTATTTCTTTTCTACTTGGCATAGGCCCAAAAGTATGTGATCATAGATCAACAATAGACCGCAAAATATGAAGAACTTCAAGTCTTTCTTCTGCTATGTGAAGAATTTTCCCCCAATCTTTAGCTCATGGCCCATGATATTTCTCATACTGGTTTTCAAGTCACACAATTCAATACCACCACCATACTAGCAATTGAAGTGGATTATAAATCATTGAGAATAGAAACTAACTTGGAAGCCATCTCTGATGGTATCAAGCTGCCTAACAGGTTCTAAAGTGCGTCGACGCCACCTCTCTGGATCCCATAGTATGGTGCTATTGAAAGCAAAGCCTGAAATTTCAGCATGAAACCTTCGGAGTCTCATACTTGATTCATGGATATGCCATCCAATTACAAGGCTTCCATTACAAATGGGGCCCTCCAGAATGGATCTACTTGAACCTCCAATTAGTTTGGCCACCGGCCAAGTCCCAAATCGTCTACAAATAAAAGTTTTAACGTAAACTTATTGTCACGGCATTCATGAGATAGCAGATGTAGATATTAATAATGCAAAGACTATATATAGCCTACCCAAAGAGATCTCTAGCAACAGGTTTTTGATAAACTAAAAGGAAAGAATAACACTTTCACTCTTTTTTGGATAGGAAAAATAATTTCACTCTTTTTTTATCGATAACCAGGAATCGGAGTATCGTCCCACTACATACTCGGGAGGACCAACGTCCGTCCAAAGGCTCGGACCTGGGAGACAATAAGGAACTTTACAATTAAGCTCACTCATGCATTTTGAACCTAAGACCTCCAAGAGAGCATACCTTGGAGCGTCTACCAACGAGGCCCCCATGAATAATGAGAAATAATTCCACTCAACAATATTTTCCTATACATGCAGAGAAAGAGAATAGTAATGTTGACCCCAAACTTTTTGAGATAAAGTAAAATTTTGTTTCCTCTTTATTTCTAAGATCATCTCCGAAAAAACAACACCAAGAATACACTACACTTGTTTGAAAAGCAAACAGTCTAGGTTTGAATGTGCTAAAATAATATGCTAAGTTGACAAGAACTAACATCTGGCCATGATAGCCTCATGTTTCCTGATAAATGTTAATCTTTTGAATCTGTATATTGATAGAACCTATATATTCAAAGCAAACAAATAGTTTATGGGATATAAATAGTTATCTCTTATTAATCTCGTACCGAGAAAACTATGCAAAAAATTGTATAACCTTAAAGGCACATGTACCAGAATGAGGTAAACTCTATGATATTAGGAAACCGAAGATGAAAAACTTTTATTGACAGATCTGTTTTGAACCAGAAATCACCCAACTTAATTATACTAAAATTGAAGAAGAAAAAGAGAAGCCAAAAGAAGTAAAATGGTCCATCCTCACTGGTTCCTATGCTAACAACGCAAGTATTCTATAACCATTAACAAATAACACATCGGCTACACGTATGAATAGTATATTATAGCAAAATACCTGATCTCCCTCATTTTCTCGAATAGATCAACCAAATAGATGTTATTCTCATCAGCAAAGTAAACAATTCCATCAAGGCGGTGGGTTTCAATGTGAGACAGGGCTCGATTTCTTTGATGAACTATTCCATCTCTCATATCAGTTAAGTTTTTACTGCAAACAATATGCCTATACACAACCCCAGTACTCCTCAATACATCAGCTGTTTCATCTGATTGGGAGGACATCTCCACAACTATCCACAGAAGAGGCGGACGGACCGACTTCAGCATGTGTGCCAAACGATTAAGATAATAGGATTGGAGTGGATGAGCAGATGTCGGGGTAACAACTATCAGTAGCTTTCGAGGCTCTAATTCTTGAGCAATTAGATGGCTATCCAAATCCTCATAAGAAACATTATTATTATACATTGGCACCTCGAATTGGGTTGTGTTACTCTTCGTGTGTTCACTTTCCAATGGAATAGAAATGGTGGTGCTAGAACTATCATGAGGCTGAGATTTTTCACCAGTGGAGACCCTATCAAACTGGAAAGCTTGATAATTTGACATGACATTCATGGATAAGTCAGTAGAGGCAAATGGGGTAAATCCAGCAAGAAGTCCAACAACAAAACACAAGAAGAAATGGAACATGACCCTCCTCCAATCCAGTCCCTTCGGTTTCGATTTTTCGATCGATCTAGAAGATCTCGGCGAGTAGACACCAAGAATGGCAGCTTGGGTCTCCAATGTATTAAACAAGGAGTATTGCAGGGCAGTTGATTGAGGGTGGTTTTGAGGAGATAGTGAGGACCTGGAGAGGGGAGAACCAACTGAAGAAGCTTCTCCATTCATTGAAGTTCCAGGTCTAGGGACTGGGGACAGAGTTCTTCTAATAGAAGCCATACAAAATGGAAAAATCTCACTAAAAACTTAAAACCCCAGCAACCAGAAAGCTTCCATTACAGAGAAGAGTTCCAAATCTACACCAAACTAAACTCTCTAAGTAAATAAATCAATAAAGGTTCATGACAAGAGAGAGAGAACAGGACCCATATATCAAAGTTTCCCCAAATTTGTGGAGGCTTCAAACAGTGCTAGGATTGGAACCAACATCATGAAAGGAAATAAACAAGACCCAAAACCCAAGATTGAATACCTGAAACAAGACATGGAGATTACAAATCTGGGCTCATTGAAACCCAAATTTTGCTGAGATTAGAGCTTCATTTGAAATCTGCGAGTGTTGCTGATGGGGATTTGGAACTCGGCTAATAAGGAAGGAGATTCCGACAGTGAAAAAAGAAATGTTTTTGTTCAAGTCGTCATAGGCATATATGACTACAAGTCAAACATGGACCATAGATACGGAGGGTTTTATAAATTATAATTCACTTTTAATTATTTTATAAAATATTTATATTTCACCCTTAACTATTCCTAGGTAATTAATGTAATTTTATGTCTGATAATTGTTTTATAAAATATAAAACATTAATTTCAGTTTTTAAGTTTATATGGGTTAATTTTTAAAAGAGCAATATTTAATTAAGGGTTATAAGTATTTTCAACATTAAAATACTATTTTGATCCCTTAATAATCACCTTAATTTTATTTTGGTTTCTAGACTTTCAAAAATTTAATTTTGGTCTCTCAACTTTGTAAAAAGTTTAAAAATAGTACTTAGATTACAAAAAAAATATCCATTGTTAAAATTTTAATGAGTTTGCAAGAAATAATAATAAAATAATTCAAATGATTTTTGTAGATTTCATGTTCTTCTTTATCTTCCCACTTTCACCTATTTTTCCCTTCTATTTCAAATCCAACTAAACAACCCCAAAAGTTATTAAGTGTCACATTAAAAATGAGTTTGGTATGATAATTAAAATGAAAAAAACTACTATTAACAAAATATCACATAACTAAAAATAGTTTGAATAATTTTTGGGTCATTTTATTTGGTTTGTGTTTCTTGTTCTTTCTAATTTTCTCTATTTTTTTTTCTCTTTCTTTTTATTTCTTTAGATTTGGAATAAATTAAGGAATGGGTAAGATCCGAACAGAATAAAACATCTTGGGTTTCTTTTTTTTTTTCCTTTTTTTAATATTATATTTAAATCAATAATTTTAAACAGCAGTGTACGTCCTCAAACAGATCCAAAAAAAAAACCAAACCTAAAAACAGCAACGCACCTTCGACTGCTTGCCAATGAGTTTGGAGAATAAAGGATTATAAACTTTCTCAAAACAATTATTTTAAAATTAATGTAGAATAGATAAGAAGCATCGATGGATAGATAAAGATAGGCAATGTATCCTAGGTAGCAGTTAATAATAAAATATTTCAATAAAAAATTTTAAGG
The DNA here is from genome assembly GCA_037832685.1 of Sicyos baderoa. NCBI lineage: Eukaryota > Viridiplantae > Streptophyta > Magnoliopsida > Cucurbitales > Cucurbitaceae > Sicyos > Sicyos baderoa. The sequence goes on along the minus strand of JBBMEF010000018.1, from coordinate 1,040,362 downwards.
AAAACATCAGTTGATTTGTGATTTTGAGTGTAATGCAATTTGAGATTCTGATCTAATCTAAGAACAAACGCATAATATAGAGATGAATCAATCAAGAACAAATAAAGAAAATAGAATGATTGAGAAGAGAGAACATCAGATCACTAGTAGAAATCGTGAGAACAATGACCGGCGTTGGCGGTCATCGTTTTAAAATTATGACCGACGGTGAACCGTCATCAATGACAAAGTCATCGATGATGATCGATGACCGACATCTGGCCGTCGGTCACGGATGTTAAACGATGACTCGCGATGCAACGGTCATCGAAGATGATCGATGACCCACGCCCTGCCGGTCATCGATGACTCGCGCAAGTCATCCATGACGGGTTGTGATCGCGTTAAGGTTGGTTCGTAAACTGTGAATAATATGAATGAATTACAGCGATTTGCAAAGGCAAGTATACCTTATC
>JBBMEF010000018.1:1004083-1039807 GCA_037832685.1 Sicyos baderoa | reverse complement strand
TAATTAATGCTAATTTAAATTTAAATGAAAGTAAATGCAAATGAGATTTAGTAATTAATGATGTCGAGGGCATAATGAGATTTTGAAAAAAAACAATTTTCGAAAATAAAAAATGAGAAATTAAATTTGCAATTATTTTAATTTTATGAGAAATTTATAATTATTTCTTTAGAATGGCCTAACAATTACAATTTTTCAACTATTTTTTAGGATCAATGTGTTTGAGAATTATGGACCAGAAAAATGCAAAATTTAAATTACAATAAAAACTATAATATACACACATTCATATCATATGTATGATTAGATTGCTTCAAAATGCAAATACTAATCTGAAGCTTATATCTAAGGATACATTTACTTGACATTTTCAAAATTTTAATTTCGAAAAAATGGGAAATTTGCTGTAGACAGTCTGCATGCACATGTTCGCCCATTGTGTCATATGAGGTAAGTACTAGTATATAGGACAAAAGAAATGTTAGAATCTGAATATTGAGGATTAATGGTATTCAGGGGCAAAATTTCAAACTTATTATCAAATGGGGTCGAATTAATTTCAAACTTATTATCAAATGGGGTCGAATTTCAAATTTATTGCAAAAAGAAAAAACGCGACCCAATGATCAAACAGTCAACGCCACGTGGCCATCAAATTTGTTACGAAAAGTTGTCAGAAAGATGCGACTTTAAAAAAAAAAAAAAAAATCATAAAAAATCCATTATTTGCCTCCAAATTGTGTATTTAATTAGTTAACATAATTTTATCAAAGTTTTATGCCTCCAAATTCTGAAATTCATTATATGTTTGTTTTTAAATTAGCATCTACTGAAAATGTACCGAAAAGAGTAAAGCTATATTTAGATCTTCTAGAACCTAATAAACACAAACGTAAAACTTACGTGTGAATTCAATTTTCCCTAAAATTATTTAATTAAAAAAAATCTATTTGATGTCAATAAAAAGGTTTTGTTGTTTTGGTAAAATTATTTTTTAGTTCATACTTTTTATTTGATATATATATATATATATATAAATAAAGAATGTACGGTTTAAAATTTTCTTTTGATTTTTTGTTTTTTAAAAATAATTTTTTTAAAATATGAAAATTAATCTATTTTAAAGTCAAATAACCACCCATCAATATGGTGAAGTTTTAAATTCTTCTGATAAACATATTATTATATAACCAATTTTTTAGATATATATATATATCAAATAGATATTTCTTAGTAGATGTTAATATAAAAAAAAACATATAATGAATTTTAGAATTTGGGGTATAAAAGTTTGTTAAGATTATGTTGGTTAATTAAATACAGAATTTGGAGGCAAATAATGGATTTTAGAATTTGGAGGCATAAAAGTTTGTTTTTTTAGGGTCGCGTCCTTGCGAAAGACGCGACCCAACTTTCCGTAACAAATTTGATGGCCACGTGGCGTTGACCGTTTGACTATTGGGTCGCGTCTTTCTGAAAGACGCGACAAAAAAAATGGGTCGTCGCGTCTTTCAATTTGCAATAAGTTTGAAATTCGACTCCGTTTGGTAATAAGTTTGAAATTTTGTCCGTCGAATGCCATTAATCCGAATATTCATTACTTTTACCATCAAAGTTCTATATACAAAAAAAAGAACAACAACAAAATTTAACTGCCTTTGTATCTATATTAAGATTTGTGATTTTTTTTTAACTAACTAACAAATAAACCAAAAAAAAAAAAAAAAAAAAACCTCAAAATTAAATAATTAAACTTGACCCAAACCCGCATCGGGACCGAACAGAAAACAGAAAGTTTAGGATAATGAAAATTTTAACAAAAAAAAACACTTTTTGTACAAGTAACAAAACTAAAAAAAAAAAAATCTAAAAACTATCTTTCAAGGTTGAATTTTGAAAAGTCTTGTGGGGTAATCTATTCGTTATAAATTCTAGTGAGGTACACTACTCCATCAAAGTAGTTGGAAAAAAGTTCAATATCATAGAGAGACTTGACATTTTTCATGAAAATAACTTGTAAAAACCTTCGTAAAAATACCATTTATTTACTAATTCCTCTTCTAAACGTACCCCAACTTCCAAACCGACGTAAACTTATTTAAGAAAACAAACAAAAACAAAAACAACCTTAAAATTAACAAGATTAAAATATAAAATTTTCATAAAGGGCCTAAAAAGTGAAACTACTTTTTTTAAGAAAATGAATGCTCAAGAATTGCTCATCTTTTAAGCATCCCACCAGAATTGCACATCTCTTGAGCATCCCACCATAAAATAATTGTGATGATTGGTGTCTCTGAGTTTCAGAATACGCCTATAATAAAATAACATGAGCAACATTCTATTTCATTCAAAAAGTTGTTCGAACAGATTGTTTGACACCATTTTTAAACTTTTTCGTATAACAGAAAATCACTATGCCCACGTAAAATATCAATCCTTCACGCCTGTGATTTCATGTTTAGAAGCAAACACATCTTTAATTGTTCAGAATACAATTATCATACACTAATTAAATTTCAAAATTTAGATAATAAAGGAACTATTTGTTCAGAACACTTGTACGACCTTGTCCGCAAGACAATCTTCCTTTCACTCAAATCTTAACATTCTTGAGCTATAGAAATGTAGAACAATTTCAACCAACCATTCACACTTTAGTTCCGTGATCTGTTTCACATGTCGAAAAACACAACTCTTAAGAAAAGATTACAAGACACGTATTTAAGACTTACATTACAAAAATCACTTTAAGACTCTTTAAAGATACTTTGTAAGATACTATATATATATATATATATATATATATATAATATGAAAGGAGAACAAACAAAAAAGAAGGGTTTTGCAAAAGGTCTAAGGTGAATTGCTGGTTGCCAGCTTTACCATAAATTTACCCTAGACCTTTTTTTATTATTATTTTTTATTATTATTATTTTTTTGTAATTTTGAAACAAGCTGGAAAGCATCAATGAGTGAGGGTTTATGTGATGCTTTGCTGTATTTGAGGTGAGAGAGGCTGACATTTGACAGAGTCTCTTTGTACCCTTTTTTGTTTTGATTCATTTTTGAAATGCCCATTAATGTGTCATTCTAATTTATAGCATTTTATTTGTCTTTGACCTTATAGTTCTACCTTTCATCATGCCCACATTAATTTACCCCTAACTTTGTAGGGTACTCACACATTTTCACCCCCACTCTTCCTTGCCAATTCAAAACCACACTTTTATGAACAAAACAATAAACACTTCCCCTTGAGGCTTAGCTTGTTTCCTTCTTCCTCTTCTGTGGAGGATAGTGTGGGTTTTTGGAGGGGGCATCTCTCCCTTGTTATTGGCTCCGTGTTGGAGTTAGATTGTTTGAGTTTATTGGTTGATTCTTAATGATATTCAGGTTTTCTTTCAAAAAAAAAAAAAAAAAAAAAAACAACACCCCCAAACCAGGAGAATCTTATTTTGAAAGCCTATTATTTGCTACTATTCACTTTGTATTACATTTCAATGAGCATTGTACACTTTCAAATTTTTATCATTGAGCTCCTCAAAAGAAAGATGTTGTAAGTGATTTCTTGAGGAATTTCTTAGGAAGTATATGAGGTAAAAACAAAACATTCCAAAATTATTTGTTTTGACTCATGGTTTATTTTATTTTATTTTTATTTTTATGAGTGTTTGAGCTAGATTTACCTATACACCTTAGACCGTTTTTTTTACATAACAAATTGTTTAACCATATAACATTTAACTGTTTAAAAAAACTCGTATGAAATTAATTTACTTGATAGGTTACAACTATAAATTGAATTTATAGCTTCTTAGATCCTAAAGCGTCCTTACATCCTTGTGTGACTCATGTTAGTTTGTAGGAACAACGATCTTTACTCTCGACTAGAATATCGTTCTCGCTCAATCGTTTTTGTGCGTATCTTTCTTTACTAATCTTTTTAGTACCCGCTCTCTTTTCACTACTTTTTGCGTAGGAGATTTGCACAATAACAAAGTGAACAACAATTAGCTATAACCATTTATTAAAGAGAGTTTTTGAAACTTTAATTGAGTTGAGGAAAGACATAGAATCTACCAAAGGTAAGAGCCTCTACTCATTTTATGAGTTTTTTCTTTGATTGATTTTCAATTTTTTATTTAAAGTTTAAGTTTCTATATTTAACATGGTTTAAGTTTTTTGTTCTTAAGTTTTTCATAATTACCCTTACTAAACAAATACCAAAAAAACAAAAAATATATTTCTTTAAAAAAACAAGTTTCCACTGCTGCTACTCACTAATGTCGACGACGACGACTGTGACAACTCACCGGCGACCTACCACTATATGCAACTCTCTAGGTTGAAGATGATTATTTTTACAAAAATAGCATTATGTTGGGTATTATTTAGTATTAATTAGACGTATTAATGTATATCTATAAATACAATATTATTACAATATTGTGTTTTTATAAAGACTTGAAAAAATATAGAAAATTAATTTTAGTATTTGTTACATACTTTTTTATAATACTATATTAAGGAGAGTATTTATAATACAATATTAAAATATATCGGAGGTGCAAGTAGTTCAAAATTTATTTTCAAAAAATAAAGTTTAAAGTTTACAATACTATTTATAAATACAATATTATTAATGCATATTTATAAATAATGTATTATATAAATAGAGTGTTATTTTTTTTTAAATACAATATTTATTTATAACTGATACAATATTTATTTTTAGCTTCCACAACGCCAAAATAATTAGAGTTTCAAGTTTGTTTTCGCATTCAATTATTGTGAAGGTCGGAGGGGTGATGATATCAAACAAAACACGAAAAAATCGAAGAAAAATCATCGAAATACAAAGAAATATAAAGAAAATCGCCGGAATCGACTAAGAAAACCAAAGAAAATGCTGGAAAATGGTTGAAAATGGCCGAAATGTTGGAGCTTGATGCTCATAAATCGAAACTTGAAAGTGGATTTAATGAAGTTTTGTGGTGAAAAATCCGACAACTAAAGATGGGTCAGAAGAAAGAAAGAAATATGATGCGGAGAAGAAAGAGGGAAACAAGGAAGAGAGTTTCACGTGTAAAAGAAGTTGGAGAAGAAAGATGTTAAATGTAATGTAAGAATAAAATGATAATAGAAAAGGTATTAAAATCTGAAAATTAAAAAGAAAAATAGTTTTGCTAATTATTTATTGGGGGGGTTTTGCGTGAATAGACCAAATTGAAAAAATATTTACAATATGAAGTAAAAAGATATATATTTAGCAATCATAGTCAAATATATGGTATAAGTAATACTTTTTATATGGTATACTTAATATTAATATCTTAATTATACTGTAGGATTGAATATTACTTATACTATATATTTGACTATAGATGTCAAAATATTTTCAAATTTGTCTTAATCTGTAATTATTTTGTGAAATTAGACTATCCAGCACAATTTTTCTTATTTATTTCCTCCTAGATTTACGATTATTTTCCTAAAATGGTATAGCAATACAGTTTCCCTATTATTTTTTTTAGTACAAGACCTTTCCCTATTTTTTTAATAGGGAATTTTGCATTTATAGCAAAAAAAGGTAAAATATTTTCGTCTATTGTAAAAAAAATCAAAACTAATTTATTTGTAGCAGAAAATTTAAATATGACTTCTATCATTAGTTCTACGAGTGATAGAATTCAATCAATGATAGTCTCATCTTATCACTGCTTGAATTTTCTATGAGTAATAGAATTTCAAATTGAGTTTCTATCACTAGTAGAACTCAACTAGTAATAGAAAAAAAATCTGCTATAAATGAATTATTTTAGAAATTGTGCTATAAATATAATATAAGAGGTAAAATGTGCTACTAATGGTAAATTCTCTTTTTAATAAAACTTTATAATACATTTTTGTTTGTATCACCAACTTCTCAATTTCAATATAAATATATTTATCTTTGTTTCACTCTCTCAATTTCACTGTTTGTTCAACAAATTTTGTGGTTTTGATTTGATTTTTGCTTCAGCTATATTAATTTTATCTTTGATTTTTTTTTTCTTCCAACAATCTATATAGAGGCTGGAATATTGGTACTACACACCACCCACGGGCATATAATTTCATGATCATGGTCAAACAGATTCTTCTGCTCTCTCATAATTATTCACAATCTCTGCTTCCATTTTCAGTTTCTTTTCTGTAAGAAATCATTATATTTTTGGGTTCCTCAAAATGGTGTTTTGTTGGGTTGTTATACTCAGAGACACAAGACAAACTCCATTTCAGGTCCTTAATTATAATACCCAAAAATACTTAAACTATGGGATACAGACTAGAGTAGATGATGTACATTAAATTTAAACGGCATACTACTTTTTAACCGTAAAAGAAAAATCGACCACTCGAACAATCTAAACTACCCAACTCAATCCAACTGAGTTGAATTACGATTTTTTAATTTTGGTTGGATTTGAGTTGGTTCTAAAGTTAAACTAATTTTGGTCGTTCAACTCAAACCCAACCTAACCTGAGTTGAAAAATAATATAACATATACATATTTGTGGGGGTAAGAAGATAGAATAATTAATAAGATAGATTTTTAAATAATATATACTAATAGAATAGGTAATTTAGGTTGAATTATAATATCATCCTTAAAATTATTTTATAGAGGAAATATGAGTTTAACAAAATCAGAAAATCCATGTACCCTCATTATTTATTTATTTTTTTTATTTTTTTTTTCTTTTTGGAGAATTTTTCCATTAGATCTAAACACATGTGAGATTCTAGCTTGCTGGTAGAGGATATAGGTCAATTCTAAACTCACTTTCGTCTTTTCGTATCACAATTTTAGATTTTTTTTTTTTTTATATCGAAGAGACATCGAAGAAGTGAAGATATTATAATTGGAGGTCTTGGAGAGAGTACTTTCAAAGCAAAAGGCTTTCGATCGCATCTTCGAGATTCATGTAGTTTAAAATTAGTTTTTATAATACCAATTAAAGTTTTTATTTTATTTTTTATTTTTTCGAGATTACAACAATTGGGTATACACGGATGGCGCTTGAGCTATTGCTCTGTTGTCAATATCAATTAAAGTTAAAATTAATTAAAATTGGTTTAATAATAATTATAATTAAAATAAACACCGTCTAAATTTTATATAGAAAAATTTAATTGAGTGCAATTTTTAAGATAAACTAATAAATAAATTTATCATGAGACCAACCTTAAATTTTATTAAAATTATAAAATCTAGTAGGGAAACTAAAATGTTATTTGAGTTTATATTCGAAGGATGATATATATATACGCGAGTGTTTAGGGTATGCATATTAATTATTTTCATGGACAACTTGTCTTATATTAAATATTTTGTAGTAAAAAATAAGTCATAGAAAAATTATCTTAAAAATGTGACCATCATAGAATGAACCGATCAATTTTAAAGTCATAAACCAGTCTTTGACCATCTAATATGATGGTTAAAACAAGGGTTTTTTTGTTTGACATTATTATTGAGCTGTAAAGCTACTGCTACTAATTGCTCTCTTATATATATAGCTTTCAGATTTGGAAAATCAAATTTTTCGAGAAACCAAACCAATTAAGGATTTGTTTAGTTTCCTTTTTTCATATATTTTTTATGGAAGATGTCAATCGATCTGCCATGTCTGAAACTTTAGGCTGTTTCTGTGTCAAAAAGTCAATTAATTTGTGTACTAAACCGACACCCACACCCATAAATATTTGAGAGCCCATGTATTTGTAACAATCTTTTTTAGCACTTACCCTCCGGACAATATTTAGAACACAAGAACAAATATTGATGCGGTTAACTAATTCTAGCTGCCAAAAATATATAGGGTTTAGTCAAAGTTTGGTTTACGGGTTGAGATCCAGATTTTCCAGAATCCAGTACCGTAATCAAATTTTCCGGAATCTTGATTACGATGTTTGGGTTTGTTGTATTGATAACCCAAAATACAAAATGATATTGTTTCGAATCCCCATATTCTAAACCTCCGGAATCAAATTTCTTGGAATCTTTATATTTACCAAACAAGTGATTCCAAACCTCGGATTTCAAAGGGTAAACCAAACAAGGCCTTAGTGTTTATAGTTTCAAAACTAGAGTTTAGTCTTTATAACTATCATGAAAAGTGACATTAATGATCAAAGAGAGTCTTATAGTACTAAAAGTGATGGGTTAAATCAACAGTCATCACCTACCTAAAAATTAATTTTCTACTAATTTCTTTGACACCTAAAAATTGTAAGGTCAAGTGGTATGTTCTGTGACATTAGTCAAGACACGTGCAAGCTCACGCGAATATATAGAATTTAGTCCAAATTCATAGAGATTAATTCTAACTTTTTCAAACTATAAAAGTTAAATTCTATATTTTTTTCAAATTTATAAAGGTCAAACTCTAGTTTTTAAAATTATAAGGACTAAATTTATATTTTACCAATATATATATAAACTTTGGAAGAGTTATATATATATATATATATATAACTGTTCTTGTGGTTTTGTTGTCTATGCAGAAATTTTTGTTGATTTTTTGAAGATTAAATCAGATAGTTATTTTTCTTAATGAAAAAAAGTCAAACTAGCTTGGAAATCTTTGAATGTCTGTCTTGTTGAAGAAATCTGCGTTTGCTATCAATTTTTATTGATAGGGCAAACGTGAATTTGGAAAATGCATTAACCTCATATTAACAAGTTTGTAATTTATATATATATATATATATATATAAAAAAGTTGTTAGCTAATTAACCATATTATATCCTTGACGAAAATTAAGTAAATCTTTGTACTCCTTGTGAGTTTTAAACCAATTAACTGTTATAAAACTAAGCGAAGAAGACGCTGAGAGAAGAAAATATGGAGGGAAGATGAAGGAATAATTCTTATTGAATTGTGTTTACAAATGATCAACACTAATTTATATTGTTTATTAAGGGTAGGTTCCAAACTATATTGTCATAATGGTGGCTTATCATGACTAAATAAAATGTAATGTGATGAGTGAAAAATAACTAATTAATTAGGCCCCGTTTGATAATCATTTGGTTTTTTATTTTTGGTTTTTGAATTTAAGTTTATTCTCACTCAAATTTACTACAACGCCTTCCACCATTCCTATAATATATTCATCTTTCCTTAAAAAGTAAGAGAATATTAACCAATTTTTAAAAACAAAAAAAAAAAGTAGCTTCCAAAAGTTCGTTTTTGTTTTTAAAAGTTGGCTAGTATCCTCATACTTTCTAGGGAAAATGGATAAGTTGTAGGAAAAGTGGAAGACATGGTAGTAATCTTGAGTGAGAATAGACTTAAATTTCAAAAGCAAAAAACAAAAAACTAAATAGTTATCAGACGGGGTCTTAAAGATGAATAGGATGACATATCATTCCTAAAATAAATACTTATAATAATAGTTCATAACATTAACCATATTATTGAATTATAACAAATGGGGAAACATCAAACTCAATAACATATTTTTTTTAGATAAAGCAGGCAATTTTTATATAACTTCTAAGTTAGGAAAGCATACAAATAACAAATCAATTTGTAGACAAAATCATATTGTTAATTGCTATTAACTATATATTTTAAAATTTTGTATGGCGCAACAAAATGTAAAAAGAATCATGTTCACCGGCGAATTCATATATGGGTGCTTTAAAACGTTGAGCCATAAATCAATATCACTTTTAAATTAATTAATAGTTTTTGCATGAAAAAAGGCTTTGACTGTGTACTATAAGGTTATATAAAAAAAATATATTAAGTCTGCTTTTGGTAATAATTTAGGCCCCTTTTTACAATCATATAAATTTAGACCACATTTTATAATCATTCAGGCTATGCTTAGTTTCTTTCAATTTCCATATAAATAAAATAAAAAAAAAGTTTCTTTCAATTTTCATATAAATAAAATAAAATAAAAGTTTCTTTCAATTTTCTCTATAATATTTGTTGTCCGTTTTAAGAAAGCATTAAAAACTTCAATTTAAATTTCAAAAACACAAACAAATTTTTAAAAATTATTATTTTTTGTTTTGATTTTTGAAAATTTTTGTTTTTAAGTTTTCAAAACATGAAATGACTTTGAAAGCAGTGGTACAAGGTTGATAACAAAAAAATCATTGGTGGGTATTATATTTATTGGTTGGATTTTTAAAATAACATTAAATAGTGATCGAACTATACCTTAATTTTTTATTTTTTATATTCTTGAAAATTTAGCTTAGATATCCCTCAATTTCTCTATAATAGATTTCAATCTAAAAACCAAAAAAAATGAAATATATATGTGAAATTAGTACTTGGGCTGTTTCATAGGGTAGAAACGAGTTTTTACTAACTTCTCATCATTTTTATTTTTAAAAATAACTCTTATTTCTCAATCATTTATTTATCATTCATTTATAATTACTCAATCATTCTTAATCATTTATTTATCATTCATTCCAAATCAATCAAAATAAATCATTTTTAACCACTTATTTTCAATCAGTTCTTTTTTAATTATTAAAAATAACTATTCGTTTTAAATCTACATCTAAACAAGATTATGATTCTAACCGTTCTACAAAAAAATTACATCTAAATAAATTTTTAGTTACAACTTTCAATTTTTAACTTCTCAATATAACTTATAAAATTAAATCTTACCTAAATATGGCAAACAAACCGCCCCTAAAAGTTTAACATTAATATATATATATAAAAAAAAAAAGCTTCAATTGACAAAAATCTTAATCTAATTTTGAAACAAAAAACAAAAACCATCTTCTCTATTTTTTTTTTTTTTTTTTTTTGTTTGTTTGAGATTACAACAATTAAGGGGAGGATTCGAACCTAATGCCAGCAACTATTCTTGATGGCACCTTCTTTTAAACATATTCATAGTTTTTTAAAACATAAACAAGAAATAAACCCACATTAGCTATTGGCGTATACACTAATAGGAGTCAAAGTGATTAAGGTGATGAGTTCATTCCATAGTGGTCATCTACGTACCTAGAAAATTAATTTCCTACAAATTTCTTTGACATCCAAATGTTGTAGGATCATGCGATATGTCTTGTGATATTAGTTGAAGTGCGTACAAGCTGATCTGAACAGTTACGGATATCGAAAAAAAATTAATATATTATAAAGTTATGTGTTAAGTTAGAATAATCTAGGCGAACGCAAGCTAACTCGAACACTTTCGAACATAAAAATGATTATTAAACCCGGTTAAATTAAACTCCATCATTACACACCCCTAAACAATTTCTATCCAAATTCAAATTTAATAATAAGAGTACTTTATTATTAGTAGTAGTTATTTTTACACAAAGATAATTTAGGAATATATATATGTGTGCGCGCCTGGAGAATTGGATAGCAAATTTAAGATAAAGGTGAAGTCGTGAAGTTAAAGATTATTGTGTTGGAAATGGAATATTATAGTCTATGATCGTGAAATATAAAGGTGAAGTCAGTGGTACAATAATTTCATTGTTTGGTTGAAATCAATTCAATAGTAGCGTTATAGATTTGATCTTAAGAATTCATATTTAACTTATCTTAATATAATTTTAAAAACAAAAACTAAAAAACACCCGCTATCATTTTTCTTTTTTTTGGGAGATTACAACAATTTAGATAAAAGATTTGAATCTAATGTCAATGAGCAACTGCTCTTTTGATGACACACTCCAATTTTTAAGCATATCATAGTTTTTCAAAACATAAACAAGAAATAATAAAAAACAATGAAACAGGGCATAAGCTATTAGCTTACACACTAATAGGAGCCAAAGTGATTAAGAAAACTTAAAAAATGTTGTGACGTTTTCTTCATTCTTAAAAAATGTTGTAAGTACCGCTTATAGACATAGGTTGACTTGATAACTAAAGTCACGTTTGGTAACTATTTCATTTTTCATCTTTTATTTTTTATTTCTAATTTTTAATTTTTAATTTTTAGTTTTTTGATTTAAATATTTTTTTAGAAACGTTATATATTTGATAACTAATTTTTATTTTATGTTTAAAAATTTAAAATCAAAAAACATGTTTGATAACTATTTTTTGTTTTCAAACATCACATTTCATTTTGATTTTAATTAGGTTTCTACTATTTATTCTTGATTCTTTCATTCTTTTTTTAAAACAAAACAAAAACTTACTTTTAAAAGTTACTTTTTTTGTTTTTATTATTTTTTAAAAAAAATAAAAATAAAAATTGATTATCAAACAAATTTGTTTAAAAAAAATAAAAACAGAAACAAAAATAAAAAATAAAGATTTAAATTATAAGCTTGAAACGTCACGTTGATTTAAAATATATATATATTGTAGGTATGATCTTTCCACTAAAACCAAATTACCATCCGAAGTTTGAATTTAAATTGACCTTTAAGTGATTCTTTACGTAGATATATATAATTTAAAAGTGGCGTTCTTTGAAATAAATCATCGTGGTTTGGTACTAACTACAATAACACCTCATGCGTTTGTATATTGGTATTTGGTTAGGCGTAGAATATCATCCACTCCAAAGTTTGATAGCTGGATTTGCCCTAAACTAGAACAAAAAGTTTATACGAACAAAGCAGTTAAAATTTATAATATTTAATTTTAAATATTCGTGTCGGTCCAGACTAGCTTGCACACATCTCGACTATTATCAACAAATATATTGTCTCACCCTACAATATTTAGATGTTAAAGAAACTCATAAAAAATTAATTTATAACTAGGTAGCCACTATAGATTGGACTCATCACGTCTTAATTCTTCCAGACTCCTCTTGATCATTAGGTCACACGGCAATGGTTTGAAATTCATATTGTTTCCATAGGCATAGACAAAAGAGAAAAAAAGAACAATCGAATGACAAGAAAAAAGAAAAAGAAATCGAAGGAGAATAAACATACACTGTTCTCAACCCATCATTGTCTTTCAACAAAGAGAACAAGCGGTTCTTTCTTTAACCTTTTTTTTATTATTATTATTTCAAAGTCACTCTCACAACATCATAAATACGGATATAGTTCACACTAAAGCTACAGATATTAGAATTCCCAACATAAACAATCTAACAATGAGCCCTGGGAATTTCTAAACGCATTCTGAAGAGAAATATCTAGCTAATTCCCTGTTATTCCTTATCACACACACTGCTACCCCCCATCAGTGCACAGAACTAACCCTTTTCCGAAAACCGAACAGTGGAACTCGCTGTGTATATACGTAACCTCGTAAAGTATAACAACGTACAACATCAAACCAAAATTTGGATATACATACAATAAATGTACTGAATACTGATGATGATGAATCTCAAGATTCATGTAGTTTTATATGTACAGACCTTAGCTTATACCGAAGAAGATTGAGCACAACATCTGCAGCCAGCCTTTTGTTGGAGTGCCAGAAATAAATCATAGATATCCTTTGGTGCAACAGCACTTCATATCTGATATATTTCTACATTTTCTACCATTATTATAACTGGCAAGATACTTTTAAGTTCCCAAATAATGAAAACGAACCATTTAAAGTTACAAACCTGCTGAAAAATGAAGAAAATGCAATCAGATGATTTCAAAATCTACAAAAATAGATTTCGAATCAAGAGAGTTTAGAGTATTACCAGGCTGATCTTCATGACGATTATCTGGCATACTATAACGTAATGCATGTTGTTTTACAACAGTATGCTTCGCATTTCTCTTGCGTTTGCGCCCATCCATATTATTCAAGCCAGATATTTTTTCAGGAGAAATCCTTTTTGAAAACTGTAGATCTTCAGCCCCTATCATGTATACATTTCCCGCATCTGGTACACTAAATTCAGCGGGATTTTTATTGATGCTGCAGTTTCCAAACTCGGAACTGACTTTCAAATGTTCCAACATTCTATTAGAACCATGGTGTTCTGTTATACATTGTCCAGGACTTTCCACTCTCTGATATCCAGACATAGACACCAAAGAACTAGAAGGATCAACAGATTTCTTTTGCAGGCCATGAATGGGAAAAACTCCTTCATTGGATGATCTCAGACTACCGCTTGTAAATACACTCTTATGAGATTTCGGAACTCTGTTCCATGTTGAAGTGGAGCACTTAGTTATTTCTTTCTGTTTGCATTGCAATGCAGCTTTACCTGTTAGGTCAGAAACTACTTCACAACCTTCATTTCCTATAGAAGGAGAAATTGATGCACCACCGACTGATGCAGGAGGGAAACAATCGCGAGACTTCTTTGACGGGTGGATTTCACCGTAATAATCAGAGGAATAATTTATGGAATCAAAGGTCCTGTGCAAACCAATATCCATCCTGGGAATGTCCTTAGCTTTTAGATCACGGGGAAAAGCTTTCTTGGGAAATCTTGGGTTTTCATGAGTTTCACTGCGTTGCATTCCTGCATCCATAAGGCTGAGTAAATGCATTGCAGACATGGTTTCATTAGAATACAAATCCAATGACCCCATCAAGTTTCGTGGAAGCTCAATGCCATTAGAATGGCAATGAAATGGGTGCTTTGCATTGGTCTTGAAATTATCCAAACCATAATTACCATCACCTTTTTCAAGGTTGGTGACTTTTGGATTAAAAAGTTTTGGACTATGCTCTCGATTCATAGCTCCTTTGCTACTTGATTCAGGATAGCTCGTACTAGCATTTACAATGGTCGACTGAGAAGCAACCTTTTTAGGAGTGGTACGCGGCACATATGGATGATGATTTTGCAGGGGTTGTGTCCACAGATGAGCTACGTCTACATTCTTTCGTGAAACAGGCTGGTGCAAGTTATATGCACCGAAAGATTGCACCCTGGAATGAGAGGGCTCCTGATCTCTCAGACCCCGAGAATAATGGCTATATTGAGGACACGCATTCTCAACAGTACTGCTTGCCAAAAAATTGACAGCATTTGATGACTTGTTTTGAGAATGACCAAATGCGGTATATTCTCGAGGCACAAGAGTCTGACGTAGGTGGTCTATGTTGAAATGTCCTCTCTGAGAGTGAGAAAAGTAATTACCTGAACTTTGTTTGCCGTATCCCACATTTTTCCCATTCCTAACCTGGGGTTTCCCCTTGTGATTGATTTTCTCCTGCAATGAGCCACTTTTGCCACATGCATTACTGAAATTCATAATTTGAACTTTCTTTGAACTTGTCTTCGGTAGGGATTTACTATTTACAGTACTATCATCAAGGCACCTTTCATACTGATGTTTAGCCATGAGCTCAACAATTTCCATTGGAATGTCATCGATAACTCCTTGCTCAGATATCTTACCAACGGTATGCTCACTCTGTTTCGTCTGAGCTGCCAGGTGCTCTTGAACTGTAATACCCTTTTCAACTTCGTTTACCCTGGAGTTACCCTACAAAACACAGCCATAGAGACGAGTAAATAACAAAACCTGAAATCTTAATTGATAAAAGTATAGAGAGATATGAAATGAAGAAATAAAATGCATACGAGTAGGTAAATTTACTGTGAATGAAAAAAAATCTAAGGAAAAAGATTCGTGATTCCATTAAGCAATCTACAATTACTTTCTTATTAAAATTTATGAGTGCTGCATGTGCAAAAGACTGGTACCTTACAATCTATCTTACATCTGTCGTTGTAAATATGAGTTCCCAGCTCCAAGAACAAGATATAAAAGCGAACAAGATTTCCATCTTTAGGACACAGCTTAAGGAACTAGCTACTTGTGAAAATTTTGCGTCCATTCATAAAAAATTAACACAACCAAGGATTGAGCATGAAAAGGTACAGAGATGAATCTGCAAGCTTTATGATAATGTAGTAGACATGTTTGTGAGACTTAAAGTTACAAGTTTCATGACAATACTAAAATATAGTGAGAGTCTGAGAGAGAATGGTGGTGGAAACATATAGCAGAAATGAGTGAAACAAAAAGCGACTGATCTTCAGAGCATTGTTCTTAGAATAGACCGACGAATGTAATAGTTTGCCACTCTCCAGTTCCAACTTCTTGTAGGAGAATAGTAAATAAAGCAGAAAATATCAAACATTTCAACCGGGTATGATCCATAACCTCGACACTGTAACTTCAAATATCAACCATATAAATTCATCTGGCAAAAGTCTGGCCTCAAGGTATTATATATAACATAAGTTAGAAGACGGAAATTCCACAGGAATCATAAAAACTCTCCTTGCACTGATGTATTCGTGAGTAATTGTTTCTTCTTTAGGCTACACTACAATAACAACACAGTATGGAAGAATTTATAGCATTACCTGCAAATGAGACCAGCTATTGTCATCAACTTGAGAATTTGAGTTTTGCTTCCCATTTGGGAAATGCATGCTACCAGAGGTTTTCTTACTGTTGACTCCACAATGCCCTCCTTGCTCAGAAAAAGTATCTAAATAGTTAAAAGGTACATTTGAGTCTTTATGTTTCTTGGATTTGGCATCTAATTTGTTCCTAACAACGCTTGATGTGGATGTACTTCCTTGCCAAGACAAAAAGGAACGCGAGCCATCATGAGTCTCAAAAACAGACTTTTTGTCATTTCTTGCAGTGGCCGTATAGCTAGTGAGGGAAAGATGCAAACCTCTACTAGATTCATTTGGCACTGATGGAGACGAAACAACCACAGGCTCATTGTTCCTGATTTCCACTTCTTTTGAGACTGAATCTCTTCTTGGCATGGTATTGCTCCAATTAAAATCCTGCTTGTCATCAATTATAGGCATCTTGTTTTTCCTCTTAGACAGACTAGAAATTGGCTCAATTCTTGAACCAAATAAAAGAAATGGGTCCATTGCACGGCCAGAAAACTCGTTTTGTTTAAGAGAAGTCTCGTCACCATTTGCCGGTGGAATATTAAGAGAAGAGCATGCATCAAGTTGGATCTTTTTATTCTTCTTCTTACCGTGAATAGATTTCACATCATTCATGTACTTGTTTAATAGACTCTTCTTAGTTCGTAATCCAGTGACAAATAATGCATTTTCAGATTCATTAACATGAAACAGATCTGTTGTTTCCACATCTCCCTTCAATGCCTGAATCTTGTTATTCAGGTTGGATGAAGTCTCTGCAGCAATGCAATCTTCATCCAGAGGCAGCTTACTTTTCAAATTCTGACCTGAGCACCTGATATTCTTTTTGGCATCCACTGGACATAGGGGAGCAGAAAACTCTTTTAATCCTTCAGATTTCTCTGAAGTCCCACGGGATGAGGACTCTTCTCTATCAATGTGATTAGTCTTTATGTTTTCATTTTCATTCAGTAACTCAGCCAGCAAGCGCACTTTACGAGTCTTTCGACGATGCAAACTGCCCCACTTATCTGAATGATGATCTCGTATATCATTTTCTGCTGAAATTTCAGTATGTGCAGGTGTGGCATTACTCTCATCAAGTTCTGGAGAATCACTGTTGCCATTACATCCCTGATTAACCATCTTGACTCCTGATAATGGAATAGCTATCTCAGTTTGTTCATTATGAGCAGAAATTTGTTTTTCATCATCAAAGACTTCAGGATTTTCATCAATCACTTTGAGATTCCGAAGACCAAGCTCAACCTCAGCAACTTCATTTCCACAGAGTAGCTTGCAGTTTTCAGCGGATTCTCTATGCTCTGAATTAAGAGTTACTGTTTTACAAATAAGATATAAAACTAAAGGAAGAAAGAAAACGTCTTGTACTTAGAGCAATGGTCTTCAAACAGGTTTCTTCAATAGCATCATAACAGCAGTATATTACCTGGATCACTTTTGTTTTGTTCTAACATATGATTTGACTCTACTTCTGGCACGACACTTGCTATGGGAATTTCTGGATTCAAGATCCATCTTTTGTCAACCTCATGATCTCCTGGAAAAAATAAAAATAAGTGATCAATAGCCTGAAATGGTAAGATACATAAATGGAAAACTCGAGTCAAAAAAATGCCTTCAGCTTTCTTTTCTTTATGGTCAGTACTGAAAGACGGAAGATGCTTGAGGTTGCACAAGTTTGTTGTAGATGTACTAGCAACTGCCTTCCTTGCATCAGGCATATCTAGATTTGAAGATTGCTCAAAACCTGATAGAATACAAAAATAAAAATAAGTGATAAATTGTCACTCTAGTTGCCTTTTTGAATGAACAAAATGAAGATCAGTCAACTATAAAAATCTTTTTAGCACCACCTGCAGGAGTCTCCTTCCTACAATTTTGACATCGCCACCACCTGAACTGCGGAACATGAAAAGATGGAAGCAAGGATATTGTCTCTTCAGACTCATAGTCACCATCTAAATTAAATGGCCAGCTTTTTTTCCAATCTTTCTCACGCATTTGAGATGCATATCCACTGAACAAAGCAATTGATGAGGAAAAGTAGTGGCATTGGATGTTGAGAACATACTTTGAGGAAATTAATTTATGACATAATATAACAAAAAAACTGTGTATTTACAGAAAACTGAACCTTCACTTCATCGAGATTTTTTCTTAACCAAAACTCTTAGCTCTGAAATAATTAGTATGTTTGAAATTCATGTTGGAATTAGACCATGTTAAACTAGGTGAGCTCAAATGCTGATTTCATCTTGCACAATAGTCGTTTGAAATTGTATAGCAATATAACAAAAGGCAACTATATGTTATGTGTGGCACTTTCCACCAAGAATTAAAGAGAAGATCCATTTACTAGCTACGCAATTATAGCATTCTCATTGAAAACTCTCGATTGAAACTTCCAAATTGGGCAAAACAGTTGAAATTTCAGTAAGTAGAAACCATTTTGATTAGCGTATGGACAGTCACAAATGCATGAAAACCAAGCTGTGAAAATGATCCCACTAGTGTGTACAAGTGCACTAAAAGAGAGACATGATAAGAACAAATATATCTCAACGACACCAAGAACCAAGCTCTAGTTAACTCAACCTCAGTTTTCAAACAAACCCATATAACATAATTAATTAAAAATAATAACAAGACAAAATATGTTTAACTTGATAATGTAAAGGCCATACCGTATGGAGAAATGATCACAATCTCCAGCATCAGGTTTATCAATACAACTGGAAAGATCTATAAATAACGAGTCGATCTCAACGAATGGGATTGTAGTCCTCAAAACGATACTAGAATCATTCTTCTGATGATGCTCCTCATCCATTAGAACACTTCCAGTAGATATCTATGGTTAACACCTGTACAATGGCAAATTGGTAACCATGTACCAAGCAGTGAGCTTAATCTTAATCATAATCATAATCATAATCATATCATGTACTACCAAGTATAATAAAATGAAGCACCAAATTAATATGTATAAAAAAAAAAATGTATATATATATATCTAGAGTTTCTCCCAAACACAAATTCATTTGGAAATATCCAATGTTTTATACAGACAACAAAAGCTCAGTAAATAAAAAACATGCAGGCCTGATTAAGTTCATATGTACTTAATTCCCACATAAAATAACAAATTCTCACAAGGAAGAACTACGTATTATCGAAGACAAAAACACTCGAGAAGCAAACATTAGCCCTCAAAACACTTGCCGTGACACATAAAATAATGACCACTAGCAACGAACCTTAAACCCTAATTTAAAATAAAATAACAAGCAAGAATGTCCACGAACAATAACTTCACCAATTACAACCGATAAACAACGTAATTAACCACTAAACCCAAACATAGCAGAAAGAATCACTATTCAGTGACAAACAGTACAAAAATCATAGTCTAGGGTTTACCTGAAAATAGCAAGGGGCACACTAGACGACATAAGCAAAACGGATTCCACAAAGCCACGAAATCGTCGCCATCCGAGAATTGTAAGAGCAGTGGAAGAAGCGGAGAACGCGGGCGGATCCGGCGATGAAAAATTAGGGTTTCAATTCAGCTGAGAAATCCGAGAGAATCCAGAAACACATCGAAGTAGCTGAAGGTAACACAGAAAACGGCGGAAACATGTGGAATTAAAATTCGAGAAAAAAGCCAGATGAGATGATTGAAATTAGCATAATTAAGAAGAAAAAAGGAGGTGAGACATGGCGAAAAGAGCTGAAAACGAGGGGCGGATGAAAAGGAAAGGAATCGAAGATCTGAGGTAGAAGAAGAAGAAGAAGAAGAAGAAGAAGAAGGAGAAATTAAATGGAGCGGAGAAGGAACCTGAGTGTGGAAGCTGCGAGGGGAGAATGGAAGTGGCTGGGCAGCGATTCTTGACGGCCGGAAGAGGAAAGTGCAGTGGAAGAGAGAGAATTTGAAGGCGGAGATGCGGATCAAACCTGTAAGATGAGATTCGAAGATGATGGAGCAGAATTTGAGTGCTAAGTTTCCAAAAACCCTAACAAAGGGAGAGAGAGATCTATGGATAGTGGAGTGGGTTTCTTTTTTTTTTTTTTTTTTTTTTTAATAATCTTTTTCCGACCTGGGAAGGAGGTTTTGTGTGTGCGTATTAATATCTTCCATGCCCATACCACATGTACATATCATCCATCCGCACCCTAATTTTTTAGTTGGGTAATAAAAGAAAAAATAAAAAGTAATGGGTAAGTAACTAATACAAATTTATCATTTATTTGAGAAAAGTGTAATGTCTCTCGAATATTATTCTATCTCTCTTTATTAATTTCTTTCTTATCAGTCAAATTATATTCTTTAATACATTTTTTTTTATAATTCACAAATATTGGTATGCACCCAAATATTAATCTAAAAAAAGTTAGTTACATTATTTTATATATTATAATTTAATTCTCATAATTTAATAATATCTAAAAGATAAAGTCGTTTTATTTGTAATAGAATACGAATGAAGTACGTGTAGCTAATTGTTTGTGTATAAAAAATGTGATTTTTTTTATCCAATCAATCATTTAGCTAGCACCATTGTTATTGACACATAAATAATTATTTTTTACGTATTTAATTTAACAATTTTTCTTAAGTTTCATCAATCCAAATATAATTTTTAAATTCATTGAAACAAAATCATAATTCAAAAGTTCTAAAAGAAATGAAATGAAACAATAAAATTATTTATAATTTTTTGAATCATAAAAAGGTAAATTCTAAATTTGAAGTATGTTGAATAATATTGAGAAGATTTATAATTTTTATTGTAAAGAAAGGAAGTTTGAAGGGAGGGGGGGAACTCGTGGAGATAATTATAGGTGGACAGGTGGCGGGCTGATGTGGAACGGTATCCTATCATATCAGCGTTTGGGCGTGAAAGAAAAGCCCTAGTTACCATTTTACCACGCGTGGCTTACACGCTCGCTAAGGTGACGATTGGGGGCACTCCATTTGTGCCTGTCGTGTCATGAAAGCCTAAAGATGCCTTCCCACTTACACGCGTTTTAATTGGTGCGTACGTTACACGCTACCTGCCTTATCGACTAGGACCACTCTCTCGTTCCAAACCCTAAATTTTCTAAACCACTCTCCTCTTTTGTTTTTCCTTTTTTTTTTCTGGTCCAATTTACCCACACCATTTTCTTTATATACCCTCCTTTCCTCTTTATTCCATTAATTTTTTTTTGGTGTTTTTAGGGAGTGTGTGTTTATTTGGTGAGCGTTTAGTTTAAGAAGTTATTTTAAATAGTTATAAATTATGAATTATAATAAAAAAAAATTGTTGAATGTAATTTTTGTATAGATGGTTAGATTTTTTTTTTGTGAGTACGGTAGATGGTTAGATTCAAATATTTGTTTGGAAGTAGATTTTAAATAAATAGTTATTTTAAATAGTTAAAAAAATAAGTAACTAAAAATGAGAAAGTTTGATTGATTTGAAATGAATGATTAGAATTAATTTTCTTTTTTTTTTAGATTAAAATAATTAGAATAGAAATTTGAACTCATGACATGCATCTTGGTTATTGGGTATATACTAATGTCGCTAGCAACCGTTCATATTGACGGATTAGAAGTGATAGAGTAATTATAAATAAATGATCAAAAATGATATTTATTTTTAAAAATAAAAAAGATGATGAATTAGCAAAAACTCATTTGAATATAAATTTTTGAATAGGAATCAATAAATCCTCCGTCTAAATATTCCTTAAATATGACAAACAAACAACCGAATAAAGTTCTATTATATACTCTTGCCTTTTATCTCGGATCTGTCACGATTAGTATGAGCCACAATAAGAGAAGCTTAAATTTGAGATCAATAATTTACCATTTCTTTTTCTTAGTACAATAATTTACCATTTCAACCGTGTGAATTATATTTACGAAACTTTACTCTATTTTTTAACCATAATGCAATTATATATATATATTAGTTCTACAACCATTTTAATTCAATGATCATTAGATTTATACAGATGTAGTTGAACTAATAGTATATTTTTCTTTTGAATGATAAAAAAGTTTACAACAATATTTAAGGTTAAAGGATTTAACATGATTTTTTTTTCTTTATCGATGATACGTGTGATTATTACTCAGTTCAATCTACTTTTAACATTTATTAGTAATCTAATCCTTTACTATTATTATTATTATTATTATTTTGAGGATAATACTTGAATATTTAAATTTTAATTAATTGAGCCATTACCGATAAAAAATGAATAAATATAGTACAAAATTCATTAATTGTTTTATAGTTATCATTAGATTAAAAACTGTGCACAATTTGTTTTACGAAGAACTAGAAAATTTGTTGGGAAAGGAATTCATGAATTCAAAAGTTTTTATTTTATTTTGAGTTCTCCCAAAGTTTAAAACTTATTTTTTGACCAATTCTAAAGTTTAAAATAAATTTTATTTCATCAAATATTTGAAAGAAAAAAAGATATTTATTATTTTTTTTAAAAAAAAAAAATATATATATATATATATATATACTGATTCAAAAAGAAAAAGGAAGTAGATGTCCGAGATCCCAATTTCTACTTTTGACACATCTAAATCTAGGTCCTTTCAAATACATCTCTTAACAGGATCACTCTCTCAAATTAAAAATAAAAAAGGAAATCTCTTAACAGGATCCTAGTGAAAGTGTCCCAAGAAAATGAATAAACCAATTTAATTATTTTTTTTAATTTTAGGTTGATTAATTGAAGTAAATTTTAAAATATATACATAGCAAAATATTATAAATTATTACGAAGTAGTGTCTTATTGTAAAGAGTTTAATCTAAACACTTATTTTTATTTACAAATGTGGTAATAAAGTCAAATTATATATCTTATGAGCATAATCAATTTGCACATAAGTTGACACGAAGCGTTACAGATACAAAACAACAACAACCCAAGGTAAAAGTGAGATAAATTATTAGTGAAATCTGGAAGATAAAATAGAGATAATATAGATAGGGGACAATATAAAAGTGGGGAAAAACCTAAAAAGGTGAAATGTCTTGTTGCCAAGAATTACCTTGTGTGTAATTGTTAATTGTATTGATTGGAATGTGTATATATTTGCATGGGCCAGTGAAGATCCTGTTTACAATCTCTTCATAATTAAATGCCACCTGCCTGCTGCTTACAGTTACAGCCATGAGCCATGTATAGCCAAAGCCAGCTCAAACCAAACCCACTCTCCCAGGCCACCATCTTAGACCCACCACTATTTCCTTCCTAAAATACACCCACACACACACATTCATTAGCTTTAATCTCTAAGCTTAAACTATAAATTTCATCAAATCATTGTAACAAAAATTTAAATTGTTAAGACTCAGTTCGATAAATATTTTTCTTTTAGTTTTTGAAATTTAAGTTTACAATAATTTCTTTATCATATATTTCTTCTTAGTTAGATATCTGTATTTTTAAAAACCAAGCTAAAATTTGGAAACAAAAAAAGTAGCTTCCAAAAGTTTATTTTTGTTTTTAAAAGTTGGTTAGCATTCACATATTTTCACATGAAAAGATAAATATATGATAGAAAAGATTGAACATATAGTAGGAAATTTGGGTAGGAGTAAGCTTAAATTTCAAAAATCAAATGGTTATCAAACGGGCTTAAAAGATGATGTTTTATTTTTTATCTATAAACTTTTTATCATCCAATTTTATAAATTTCTTTGTACTTTTGAAAAAAGTTTTAAATTATTTCTGTGATAAATTTAAGGTTAATTTTCAATAATGGTTAAAAAATAATGTAAACACATTTCTAAAATTTATAGAAAAAAAGGACTGATATATGATAAATTTCGTGTGAAAAATTCACTAGAAATATGCAACTAATTTTAAATTTTTTTTTAGTATATAAATTAACTTTTCAAAACAATATATAATTAATGTATGGGATTTTTAAAATTATATATAAAATTAAATTATATTTTTTAATTACAAAGATCAAATTTATAATTTATAGAGGATAAATTAAAATGACTGGAACATCTAATTCTGTACTATTTTATTTTTCCTTATATTTACTCAAAAACAATTATATATGGTTGATTTCTTCAAAAAAAAAAAATAAGAGCAAAAGAAATCTATTTACTCTTAAATACTAAGAGATTTCATCCTAATTGATGACGACTAAATAATCCTATAAATTAAATTTAGAAGTATTTAATGTGGGATCCCCTTTTTTTTAGAATAATTTAATGTGGGATCTTTAATTTTTTTTTTTTTTTTTTTTTTGAGAACTTCTATTTGTTTTTTGAAATTACAACAATTAAAAAATGGGGTAGACTTTGAACACCTAAAACATTTAAATTATTAAGGGTATATTAATGTCATTTGAAGTTAAAATTTATTTAGTTATTATTCTTTTCTTCATCGAATTGCTTAGGACGGATGTTGATTTTTATATTGATTTATTTTAACTTATATTCATGGTCCCTCACATTTTCCGATTGTTGCTAATTATATTGTTTTAGCTTAGCCCCAGAATCTCGATTTTATTTCCTAATTGACACCGGTCTCTCTTCAACTTTTCTTATTTCTTTTATTTAGATTTTTTTTTTCTTTCTGTAGCACATATCTATTGGAATAAGGTAATATTAAATTGAAGAGAAGAAAATAAATTTTCTATCCAAATTTTCACTCTCACTTATTCTTCCTTAATCATTATTTCTTTCCCGTAAAAATTATTTATCACAT
Organism: Sicyos baderoa; assembly: GCA_037832685.1. Classification (NCBI taxonomy): domain Eukaryota; kingdom Viridiplantae; phylum Streptophyta; class Magnoliopsida; order Cucurbitales; family Cucurbitaceae; genus Sicyos; species Sicyos baderoa. The sequence goes on along the minus strand of JBBMEF010000018.1, from coordinate 1,014,698 downwards.
TAGCAATATTTATCTTTTTATAATTTCATTTCCTTATAACTATTTTTTTTTTGTACCTGTCAAAAAAAAAAAAAACTAATTTTTATTTTTTTAATTACTTTTCATTTTTTTTCTTAAATTTTTATTTTCTTAACCACTTTTCATTTTCTTTGTAGAAAGGTATTTTGTTTTTCATAATTATCCACTAAACTCCAACTAGATGTTATAATTCATTATAATTATTCTTTGTATCACATATGCAACGATTCTACTTTTATTTTATTTTTTACGTAAATGCAGATTTAACTATTTTCTCAATTTTTACTCTCTCTTATTTTCACTCTAGTCTCAAACACTTACATCAACCGTGGATTACTTTTAACATTTCTTTAGCTAATAAAAGCTTGGGATAAATAGATATAATTAAGATGAACTAAATTTGATTTAGAGGTTGACATACATACTCAACCTAAGTATTTAGATCGCAATTTGTCAAACTCAAATAAATACATTTTTTTTAGTACAACTCAAATAAATACTAGTTAGGTGATGGATTCAACCTAATCCAAACATCTAATGTTTAGATTCAATTATGTTTATAAATTTTAAAGTAACTTATTTAAAAATATATGAAAACTAGAGCAAAAAGATGAGTACTAAAATAGATCTATTAACATTTTTTATACAACTAATTTTAGAGAACAATTTAAATGATGTGTTGACATCACCTAGATATTAAAGTTCGCCTATATGATTTAATGAGAGACACATTTCAATTTTCTTTAATTTTATATTTTTATTTTTTAAGTTAAAAAAATAAAATATAAAATTAAGATAACATATATTTGTCGGTTTCAATATTTAAGTAATGTCAAGACAGAAACTCACCTGTGACATACTCCTTCGATGTCTCTGGTGTCTGGCCTAGGGACGGGCGTGGTTACCTTGTTTCAAAAAAAAAAAAAAAAAAGTAATGTCAAGACATCATCTAAATTTCTCTTCTAATTTTATATACCAAGCTGGATTATTTATTCATTTATTTTGCAAAGGAAATAATAATAATTAATTCTTAATGATTTGGACAAATTAGCTAATATAATTATGTTCCAACTCAAACTCATTTATAAACAAACTCAAACTCATGTATAAACAAACTCATAAACCAGCCCCTTTTTATTTTTTTCAAAACTAAATCTAACAACCTAACTCATAAACGATATACACTCATTATGCCAACTCAAATAAATCTATATCAATTAGCTCGAGTGTTAATTATATGTTGCTGGGCTTTGTTTACTCAAAATAAATTATCTTACCCAACGTTTTATTTATAAGATTGTGAGATAAGTATATTCACTTACAAAATCAAATGGTAACGGATCGAGTTCTTGTCTTCTAGAGAAAATTATTAAGAATAGAGAAGGCTAGTAATAATAATAGTATGTTTAAAAAGTGTTCATAAATACCGAATGGATCGGTGGCGCAATGATTTTATTGTTTGGTTGTAAAACAGTTCAACACTAGCGTCACATGTTTAATCCATGGAATCGGTATTTGTAATTCCCTCCCCAACTTGTACTAAAAAAAATGTCCATAAATAAAAGAGAAATAAAATGTTTTAAATAAGTAGTTATATGAAATGCATAATATTGTTTTTTTTTAGAATCAAATGGATAATATTGTTTATAGGAAGATCTTAGGAGAAAAGAAGGTGATTTTGAGGCATAATTGTTCTTTTTTAGTACAAATCGGGAAAGAAGATTACAAATATTGATGTCAGGAATCGAACTGTGACCATAAAATGGAAATGGGTTAATACCAACTCAGATAACCAATCGCGCTACCTTGCCATTCGATATTTTGAGGCATAAAAAATTGTTTGAAAAAAATTGTTAGAGAAATTTTTTTATCCTAAACAAATTTACACTAAATCTACCTCATTTATTCTTAGCTCAACATCCCCTTATACATGCTCTCCCGAAAAACCAAACGGGAGATTATTACCTGAGTACTTGCAAGAAGCAATTATTTGAGTACTAATTTGTTTTATTATATTTATTTTTATAGTTAAATCAACCTTATTTCTAACCAACAAAATTAAAAGTTTAAAATTATTAAAATTTACAAATTAAACTTTCATGGTTAAATCATTACAAACTCTTGATTTCAAAAAAAAAAAAAAAAAAAAAAAATCATTATAAACTCAGAACTTAAGTAGATGAATTGTATGATACATTTGATTAAATCAACACTCTAATTACAACTCATCATTAATACTAATTAAAAAAAAATCTGATCAATAAAAAAGAAATTAATATAGTTGAAAATAAAATAAACAAGAAGAGTTTTCTTTTCTTTTAGTACATTTTCAATTTTTGGGTTGAAGCAACCTACGGAAATTCTTTATTGATCTGAATCTTACAAATTCTTGACTGATGATATATCAATTAATACTATTCAAACTCATTTTGGCAGAAAGACTAGTCCAATGGAAACTACTGACGTAATTAACGAGCAAGATTAATTGATAAACTATATATAAACCGACAATAACAATAATATTGCATTTGCTTATATTTAAGAATATGTAAGTGCATAAACAAATGTCCTTAAAAAAATGCAAGAAAATACCTGTTTGTTATGACATTTGTGTAGAAAATGTCCTTAAATTTTGAAAGGTTTCGGAATTACCTATGAACTTTAATAAAAGTTTTAAAAGTGCATTTATTGTTAAAGTTTGATAGAAATCATTAAAGTTTTGTTAAACAATACACCTAAACTTGTAAGATGTTTAAAAAATACCCTTAATTTTAAAAAATAATATTAATAATGAAAATATTAAAGTTTTGTTTCAATAATACTATAGATATTTAATTGTGCTAGTAAAAGACAAATTTTACTTTGCATTTCTAACTTATGAATTACTTTTATGTAAATATTAACTGTTTATACTTGAATCATGTTGAGAATCTCACATTGAAAATGTGACAATACCTCCTAATATTATAAAATAATGAGTTATTTTTTTATTGTTAATTGATTTTGAGATGCAATTTCATGCTATTATAATATTGTATCGAAAACTCATTAAAATTCAAACAAGGTACATGTTTATATCTCATAACATTTATAAATGAGATGATTTACCATATTCACTGTCACTTGATTTAGTTTTCAAACGTAAGAGTAACAAAATTATTTTAACGAATTCAAACTTAAAAATTGATTAGAAATTTGATAAATATCTTTAAACTTTGATTAATTGAACAAATCTCTACCTCAAAATATTCATCTATGTTCCAAAACTTATCCGAGCACCAATTATTTTTTTAAAAGTAATGAATGATGATTATGATTGTTTTGAAAAAAAATTAGTCACCATATAATTCAAAGGTTAATAATAATATATATATATATATATATATATATATATATATTTATTTTATGGCGAAAAAAAATATAAATAAAAAAAAAAGAATAATCATTTTTAAATAAGAATAATTTCTAAAGTTTTTCTTAAGGTTTTAATATTGACACTTTTAAATAAAAAGTGTAATCCAAAAGTTATCCATTAAATTTGGATGAAAACTACATACTCGTTATCAATTGATCTAGTTTCAAATTACAAATGAGTAACTCAATTATTTAAATAAATTTAATATATATATATATATATATAAATAAATTATCTTTAAACTTTGAATGTTTGAACAAATCTCTACCTCAAAATATTATTTATATTCCTAAATTCATCTTAACAACAATTTAGATCTAGTTTAATAATTTTATTTTTGAAATTTAAACTTACAACAACTACTTCAATTCATATTAAATTTTCTTATTTTTCAATCTGCATCTTATATTTTTTTAAAAAAATTAGATCAAAATATGATAACTACAAAAATTAGTTTTCAAAAGCTTGTTATGATTTTAATTTATTGATTAGGATTCACCTACTCTCCTGTGAGAATATGATTTTTTTTGTAAAAAAATTGAATTAAAATAAACTTAAATTTTAAAATTTAAAAATAAAAAACAAAATAGTTATCTAACAAAACCTTAGTGGTTTTAAATTTTGGAACTTGTTTGGTCATTGTTATTCAAAGGTTAATAATATATTTATTTTTCATTAGTTTTTATAGAGAAAATGCATATGAATAAAAAAAAAGCTTTTTTTTTTCAGTAAAACTTTAAAAGATCAATAATACTATCAAATAAACATGTACTATTTTTAATTTAAAAGTTATAGACAATGTTATTTTAAATTTTTTTGTTTTTGAATCGAAGATTTTTTTTTTTTTTAAATAAGGTAACTACGCATGTCCCTAAGCCAGACACCGAGAGATCGAAGGAATATATCACAGGTGAGTTTGGAACCTTGAACCTTGAAGGAAACATACCTTCAAAACCCAAGTTTTCATCCACTCTCCACCCTTGGAGGACAAATCGAGGATATTTTTTAACTTTATGTTAAAATTCAAAGATATTTTTGAATTTTTTTAAAAGTTTAGAGGCATTCTTGAAACTAAACTCTAATTATTTTTATCTAAATTTAACGACAAGAATATTTTTAAAACTTATATTAGAATTTGGGATATTTTTTAAACTTTTTAAAGTTTGTGAACATTTTTGCAAACCTCCATAGTTGAGTATTTTCTACAATTTAAAAAAGAAAAAAAAAATCAATAAATGCACATATTTTTCGAAACAAAAAGAATTAAAAACAAAATACTTACACGGACAATATTAAACTAGTTTATTTATTGGTTTAAGCAATATATTTAAACATAATATTAAACTAGTTTATTTGCTGGTTTATTTAAGCAATATATTTAAAAATATGTAAACAAATTAAAAAATAAAACACAAAAATTAAAATTGAATATTATTAAAATATTATAAATAAAAAATGGTTGATTTAAAAAGATAATAATCAATTAAAACTCCATTAAAATATTTAAAAACTAAAAAACATATTTTGTTCAAAATTTAAAATATGTGATGTCAGTGTGTCACCGAGAACAAAAACAAGTACAACTGCACTTACTTGTCAGCGTTACTATTACTCTATTCTTGGTCTTGTTAATAATTTTTGGGTAAAATTAAAATAAAATACTTTTGAAAAAAAGTCCATTTTTAAAATCGAAAAATAAATTAAATTAATAGGGAAGCGTCAATTAACATTTTCGTCAAAGTTGAAAAGAGCACAGGTTCTAGAGAAATAGGAATTAGGGGTGAATATGAGTTGGATTTGGTTAGCTTGGGGTGATTTTCAACCCAACCTAAAAATCCGGGTTGGTCAATTCTTCCACCCAACCCAACCTAATTAAAGACACAACCCAACCCTTTATTTTCGGGTTAAGTTTGGTTGAATTATCGGGTTCATATATTTGTATCTAACGTCCATTTTTCGATTCCTAAAAACGTAAAACAAACATTAAAATAAGTAGATTCTTATTGCAAATGCGAAACTCAAACTTACTAACTTTGAAACCTCATCAATAGGTTAAAAATTTAAAAAATAATAAAAAATAAAAAATATAACAATAAAATAAATATACATATACATATAATATAAATAATTAAATAATATAATAATTATGTTATAGGTAAAAATATATATTTTTTAAATTAAATGATAAATTTGGGTTGGTCGGGTTGGATTGAGTTGGGTTGATTTTAGGTCTACCCTTGACCTAACCCAACCCATGAAAATTTCATATTTTGAACCCAACCCAACCCATTTATATATTCAACCCAACCCAATCCAACCCAACCCAACTCAATCCATCAAATTAGGTTGGGTTGATTCGGATTTTTTGGGTTGTCGGGTTTTTGTGCACCCCTAATAGGAATTGGTGTTTAATGCCACGGTGGGCGACAGCGACACAATTAAAGACCAGCCTTGCCAAGAATCATGCATGCTTTGATAATTAATTTCAAAATTTAACTGTGAATTAAAAATAATACTTACAAATTTTATAAGGTGATTGAATAAAATGGTAGAATTTTGGCCTATTTGGAAGTTTGCAAATGACAAGAGAGGTGGTCTTCCTTAGCTCAAAACTGTCTTTGATGGAACAATCCCTTTTAAGTATATATTGTGGTTAATGTTGTTGCCAAGTAAATTAGCATGACATGTTAATTAAGAAAGCTCACAAATGTGAGGCTTGATGTATAGTTAGACTATCATAGATGTTAGTTTAAGGGTTGTTACAATTAATGGTGAGTTGGTTGTGTAATTTGTGATTAATATCATTAATATTTCACATTCTTAACGTGGTTGATATTAAAATTTCTTCAAGATTTTGAATAATTCTTCTTTTTTCATTAAACCAAGAGTGAGATCTAATGGGCCAATTTATACTCGAAGCTGCAAGGATGATTGGTTATCGAAGAATAATGCAGGAGAGTCATGAAGATATACTGCTAGCTCCTTAAGTAGCTGACGAATCCAAGAGAGCTCGGCTGTTGTGGCTGCAAGATATATTGTTATCCTTAACTTGATTTTTTTACTATGATTGAACAAATAATCATTATTGTTATTAACAATTTTCAAGCCAAAAAATACTTCATATAAAATGTGCTTCCAAAATTAATAGAGAGAAAGAAAGCTCAAATTCTTAATTTTAGAGATTCGTTTGATAACCATTTTATTTTTGAAATTTAAGCCTACAAGAACTATCTAACCATGTGTTTTGATGTCTCCATCTTATCTAAATATGGTTATTACTGACTGCAATTCGACCTCATATACTTGTGCGTAATGCGATTCTGAGATACACTTAGCAATAAGTTATTCAAATTAATTCTTGTACAAATATATTAGCACTCGAAGCGCAAGTCAGTCATGCTATAACTCGTACATTAAAATTGATTGCCACCAAATGCAAGACATGGAATAGATGGTACTTTGAACATTACTTTGTCTGATGTGATTTTTGATATTTACTGGACTGTAACGTTTAGTGACCCAGGTTCGAGCATCTTTTTCTATCAGCCCCTGTTCTGCCTTGTTCGCAAGGATTTGTTGTTTCGCCACGCAGCAGCTTCTCCGGCCCTTGCTCGACGCTTGCGCTCACGCAGAGCCACAACAAGCTGCCTCCTCGCTTCCGTTGGTTTTGGGTGAGTTTCGCAGCCACTTACTCGTGATGTTTTGTTAGATAGTTTTGTTTGTTTGGTTGATTCTGATTGTGGGTGTTTGTGTGAGTGTTTTATGAAACATTGGCTCTTGTAGCCTTCGAGCGGTGTGTTCTTTTGTTCGAGGCATGAGTTGTAGGTTCGACTTGGGTTTGTGCTTCGCTTGGTGTTGAGCAACGGAGTCGCTTCAAGACTTTGGGTAAGTGTTTAAGGTTGCTATAACCTTGGTTTAGTGATTTGTTACTATTATTTGGATGAGTTTAGGTGGCTGATTGGTTGATGGTAATTGTTAGGGCGAACCCTTCTTGTTGGTTGATCTTTTTGCTATAGCCTGAGCAGCAGCATCAACTTCCTCGATTTTGGGTAACGCCTCGTCTACTCGTTGTTTCGTGTTGGTTTAGCGTTAGGGGTTGTTCTAAATGGTTTAGAGATTTAATAATTATCTCCTTGTTTATATTTATGTTATTACTTTGCTAGGTGTTATTGTTGGCAATCTGCAGCTCTAGGAGCCTTGTTGATCTGTTGTTTGTTGCCTACCAATCTAGGTAAGGACTTCTTACTGGGGTTGTGTGGACTCTACGGTATCATATTAGCTAGACTATCTCATGTGTGCTTATTCCGTGCTTGTGTAGTGGATAGGTTTTCGGGAGTTACCTTGACTGACATGTGTTGTTTTCTTTCGAGCATGTTAGTTTCTTGTTAGATTACCTTATCTGCTTGTCTTGTCGTAGTGCCATGCTAGGATCCTGTCCTGGACTCGTTATCGACCTGTTAGCATGTGCCCGAAACTAGAACCCCGTTTGGGCTTAGGTTCTGTTTAGGTGATGTATGCCGAGGGGGAGTGTTTGCATCATCTTTATTGTGCCGGGGACAGATCCTCATCATTGTGTTGGGGAAAAATCCTCATCATTCATTGTGTCGGGGACATATCCTCATCATTGTGTCGGGGACAAATTCTCATCATTTATTGTGCCGGAGACAGATCCTCATCATTCATTGTGCCGGGGACATATCCTCATTATTGTGCCGGGGACATATCCTCATCATTGTGCCGGGGACAGATCCTCATTAGTTGTGCTGAGCTGTAGATAGCTCTTAGTTTTATGTGAGTTTAGAGAACTCCTTGAGTAAGACCCGAGTTGGGCAGCATAGTAAGACCATGTGATGGCTTCCTCTTCTTAGGCTGTTTAGCCATGTGTTCGTTATCTTCCTTTGTGTTGAGCTTGCATGTATCTTCTGGCTAGATGATGTGTTTATCGTATTGTACCCCGGTTGGAGATTCTTACTGAGTGACTCGTCGCTCACCCTTATTTTCTGTGATTTTTCCACCAGGTAACTTTGGACCAAGACTGGATGGCTAGTGGAGGCAGCTGAAGGATCATGGGGGACCGCTTCTCTGATTTAGATTTCTTATGTTTTAAGCTCTGAGCAAACAATGTTGTTTACTTTATGTAATTGAATGCATATAGAAAGGGCACGAAGCCCTTAAGTTATTTTTCCCTTGAATGAATAACTGGATTATGTATTTATGATTCTCTTATGAAACAAAGTATTTCTTTTGAAGGTATTCTCTGGCCATGGATGTATGATTTAAAACGCTCAGAACATGTGCTTGGTAACATGGATAGGTTCTTGAATTTATGAAATGTTGTTTTATTTTGTTTCAATGTATTTGACTGGGAATCTGGATGTTGTTCATTAGTTCATTTATTTCAAAAACATTTAAGGCATGCATTCAGTAAAGACTTAGGTTTAGGACCATTTTTGGGTCGGGTCTTTACAGGTATTCCAATCATGGATAAGTGGTGTTTGTTTTCAGTTTTTAACTTATTTAAGTTGTGGATTAAGTTGTTTGGTTGCAAGGTTGAGAACATTTAAAACATGGATTATGGTGTTTGGTTCCATGTTTAAAGATATTTAAAATGTGGATTGAGCTTGTTTGGTTGGTGGTTTAAAGCCATTCAAATTGTGAATTAAGGATGTTTGGCTAGTGGTTTAAAATCATTTGAATGTGGGTTAATGGTCGTTTGGATTCGGGTTTAGTGGTTGTTGGATTAGAGTTTAATCGGTGTTTGGTTTGGGTTAAATGATGAGTTTTGACCCATTGACTTTTCTGTTGACCAGATTTGACCCGAGCTGTTTCGTGTCCTTCGAGCCGAGTTTGTTGGGCCAGTGTAGCCGCCGAGAGTCATTGAGACACGTTTTTTGAGGTTTATACTGTTTGATAAATTCGATGTTCTGGATTCAATTTTGATGGTCTGAGGTGCTAGTTTTGAACGATTTGTTCGTTTCAGGGCTCAGAGTGGTGTTTGGCTATGTGGAGCTTCTAGTGAATTCTTGGAGAGCTGGTAGTGGATTGGCCAAGGTAAGGGACCCGTTACCCCCTTCTCGAGGCCTGTGGTTTAATACATGTATTGAATTGTTTGTATTGACTAATTTGTCATGATTGTAGCATGATTTATGTGATTTGTATGTTTGTACTGATTGTAATGAGAGCATGTAACATGTCTACTGTTATTGATGATTTATCGTATGCACGTTGTTGATATTGCATGATGAATCGCATGTTCCCTAGTTGTGAACTTGCATGTGATTGATATTGCATGTTGGATCGCATGTCCCAATTGTGGACTTGCCTGTGTTTGACACGTCCTAATAATAACCCGATTAGGCCTGATCGAGTCACTGGACGAAGAGAGGTACTAATAGACCAATGTGAACAATGTAGTACCGTGATCATACTATAACTTGAGACTATACCCTCGAGTTAGGACCTTGTGGCTGGTCGGCCGACCAGGCTCACGATCCTAACAACCGTCTATTAGTAGCCTAGGAAACTCTTCAAGTATGTGGTATGGGCTACGATGCCCTTGGTGATTGGTATGGACCCGCCTCTCACCGTGAGGAAGGGGCCTGTTAGCGACCGAACGACTCTGCTCACCAGATCCCTCGGCCTGAAGTAGGTTCCCAGATTGCCCTCGAGACAAAGGACTCTTGTGGACTCTTGGTTTTTAGGCCTACGGACCTTTAGACTACTCTGCTTGGTGCAGGTTAAGGACGAGTTTCCTGATCTATCACCCTGGAGCTCGGGTTCTGATAACCCTTCGATTGTGTTATTGATCAGGTTTGTTGGTTGATACTTGTGATTTGATGTATGTATGTACTCCAAGGTGGGGGATCCTTACTGAGTTTGCAAAAACTCACCCTTTTCACTGTGGAATATCATAGGTACTACGAGATTGTATCGAGATTGGAGATCGGACGAGCTGGAGATGACTATGGGACCCGCTGCATTATTCTGTTTAGAGTCTTTTAATTTATTCTTTCTACATGACTATTGAGGAGCATGATAAGTGGAACATGTTTTATCGAGCTTTTATGTTTTGACTTTTGGGTACTGACCGCGCTAAGGTGTATTCGCAAAATGCGAATATTATAAATGTTTTGCAGTGATTTGCAAAGGCAAGTATACCTTATCGTTTGTAGCAAGTTTTAA
>JBBMEF010000018.1:958185-978076 GCA_037832685.1 Sicyos baderoa | reverse complement strand
ATTTAGTTAAAGTTAAGAATAAAATAGACAAATAATTAAATATTTTCCATATTTTAGATATTTTGTATGATTTCCCTAATTTGATTGACCTAGTTTGCCCAGATGAAATCATCTAATGGGCCAGTAGCAACAAAGCCCAAACAATCCGATCCAGTAGCCGCCTCTATCCAAGCCCTTGTAGTTGCTTCTCCTTCCCAATTTCATAACTCTACGCTAAAACCCTAATTCCAGTCGACCTCATTCAGTCACCATGGCCTCATTCGATTACGAAGACCCACGCGCCAACTACGACGACCCCCGCCACGCGCCGGCACCATCTCCGGCCGGCCAAGACACTGGCTACGACCCCAATTTCGTTCCAGATTCCGTCAAGTCCTTCGTCGTTCATCTCTACCGCCACATCCGCGAGAAGAATGTGTACGAAACTCATCAAATGTATGAAACCTCCTTCCAAACCCTCTCGGATCGCTTATTCAAGGACACGCCATGGCCGTCGGTCGACGCGGTGTCTCATTTCGTTGACAATGACCATGTCTTCTGTCTGCTCTACCGCGAGATGTGGTTCCGCCATCTTTATGCGAGATTGTCGCCGACTTTGAAGCAGAGGATTGACTCGTGGGATAACTATTGCAGCCTGTTTCAGGTTGTTTTGCACGGAGTTGTGAATATGCAATTGCCTAACCAGTGGCTTTGGGATATGGTGGATGAGTTTGTTTATCAGTTTCAGAGCTTCTGCCAGTACCGGGCTAAGATGAAGAACAAGACCGAGCACGAAATTTCTCTTCTCAGGCAGTATGATCAGGTTGCTACCATTAATTTCTCTTTTTTAATAATCAAATATGCAAACATGGAATCTAGTAGTTTTGTGAAAATATAGAGACATTATTACTTAATTGCCTTCTTATTGCTCTATATGAATTAATGTGTATTTAGTTTTTTATCAAATTCATAGGCTTGGATTTGAAGCCTTTTACCATTCCTAAGAAGGTTAAAATAGCTGGAATAGACTTCAAATGACAATCTTTTAAGGCATGTGTGATGTGGAGAGTGTTATTTTGTTTTTTCATATTTTTCTAATGGTGTTTGTGTACAATTGGTTGGATATTTGTTCCTAATTTGATAGCCATGCCATGTAATGTTTGGGTGTATTTGCACTATCTTTCATACACTCATTTTCTTGTAGTTATTTTCACCTAGTCTTAATGGTTTTACGGCCTATCTATATCAAATGGTTCTGGAGCTAACTTCAGTGGTTGCTTATTTACAGGCTTGGAATGTCTATGGCGTGCTCAACTACTTGCAAGCGTTTGTAGAGAAATCCTCAATCGTTCATATTCTTGAGGAGGAGAAAGAAGGTCTTGAACAATTTACAGCTACTGATGGGTATGACTACAGTGGTGGGAGTAGTAATGTTTTGAAGGTACTGGGATATTTTAGCATGGTTGGCTTGCTCCGGGTTCATTGCCTGTTAGGTGATTATCACACTGGTTTGAAGTGCTTACTCCCAATTGACATAAGCCAGCAAGGTGTTTTTACAAGTGTGATTGGAAGCCATATTACAACTATATACCATTATGGGTTTGCCAACCTAATGATGCGGAGGTATTATTATTTTTGTCCTTTCTTTAACCCTTTGGCGTTGTGGGTATATTTATCTCTCCCTCTATAGGACCCTTCCCTCAAATCTCGATATATATGTGCATACTTTTTGTTTCTTGAAATAAACGAAGTTTAAGAAGAATTGAAATGCTTGCAAATTTGAATGTTAAACGGTAAACCTTTCATCCATATAGGATTTTATGAACTGCTGTATTTAGGGCCTTGGTCTTTTCCCTCTATTTCTCACGTAACCATGAGTTCTAAAGAGATTTCATTTCTCCTTATTTTCAGATACGTGGATGCCATTCATGAATTTAACAGAATTCTCTTGTATATTTATAAAACCAAGCAATACCATCAAAAATCTCCTCAGTACGAGCAAATTCTGAAGAAGAATGAGCAGATGTATGCGTTGTTGGCAATATGTGTTTCACTTTGTCCACAAGTGAAGCTTGTTGATGAAACTGTGAACTCTCAGTTGCGGGAGAAATATGGTGAAAAGATGATGAGGATACAGAGATTTGATGAGGAGGCTTTTGCCATCTATGATGAGCTTTTCTCATATGCTTGTCCTAAATTCATCACTCCATCTGCTCCAAGTTTTGAGGAGCCTCTAGTAAACTACAATCAGGTAAGCTGTAGATTTTCATTTGTAAAGATGTAGTTTAAAACTATTGGCCAGCAGCAGTTCTTTTGGAAACGAATACGAGGTGGAGAATGAGTGGATTAAACTTAAATGTTGAGAGACAAGACCATTCAAAATAGTGAAATTAGGTGCATGAGTGGCCTTGCCATGTTCTACGAGTCAAAAAATAACATTCTGTGGAATTGAGTTTTTGTTAGTTCTTGAATCAAGGAATGTGCATTTTATTTTCTACATCTCGGATTGTGCAAGTCCATATGTCGAGTGGTGAATAGGCTGTTAGTAGGAGTAGATCATTATTTTTGTTCAAGTGCTTCTTGGTTTATTTTATTTTGATATTGCTTCAATTGTTACCATTTGGATGATTTTTAGCCTAGCCATATGGTTTAATTGGCCTTGTGACTTGTAGTTCATTATTTCACGAAGTAGATTCTAACGAAATAAATGAACTAACAAACAAAACAAATAGACCGGGAGTATCTGGTTCAACAGCTTTTTCTCCTAACAGTTATTTAAAATTATAGGAATTCTACAGTTTGTAGTTCAGCTGGTTATGTAACTATTCAAGAGTGTCCTTCATAATTTCTAAAAAAATGCATTTTCAAGAGGATTTTAATATCTCTTAGAGTAACATTTATTTTATTGTGAGCATCTTGCTCTAGTTTTTTTTTTTGTAGCAGATTTGAGTTGTAGATTAAGATGGAAGACTTAGATCTCATCAATTCTTCACAAAATCCATGCACGCATGGGGCCGTCTTAAACCTTTTTTTTGTTCTCGTGTTTGCTCTTTTTTTCAGAGATTTTATTCCGTTTCTTATCTTTTTTCCAGGATGCCTATAGACTTCAATTGAAACTATTTCTTTATGAAGTAAAGCAACAACAATTACTATCTGGAATCCGGACCTTCTTGAAAGTGTACTCCTCCATCTCCCTTGGACAGCTTGCTATTTACATGGAAGTGGATGAATCCACTCTAAGGTTGGTATTAGAAGACATCAGGATACATCTTTATCTCATTTTTACGAGCTGCTGCATGTTTTTTAAGATAAATTAATCGGTGGTTTTTTCTTTTGTTATATTTACAGGACGATATTGTTGACATACAAGCATAAAACCCATGCCGTTGATAGTGTTGGAAAAATTATGTCTAATGCGGATATGGATTTTTTCATTGATGATGTACGTCTACTTTTCTTCTAATTATCTCTTTGCTGCTGCTGCTTCTACTTCTACGGAAGTCATTTAGCTTGAAAATAAATGTTCTGACTGCTGAGTTTGTAGTTTATTTTTTGCTCTTGTTTAACTCCTTCTCACTGCAGGATGTAATTCATGCTGTTGAATCTAAGCCTGTAAATCGCTATGGAGATATCTTCTTGCGGCAAATTGTTAAAGTACGTAACATTTTTGTTACATCTTGTGTATCTCTACGCGTTATCATCGTGCCAAACGAAACAATAACCATGCTTGTGTTTCTTGTTCTTGGTTACAGCTGGAAGGGATGATTAATGATTTGGACAGAGTGAAGCTGGACTGAGATCTCTGTAATGTTTGGTTAAACATGCATTTTTGACAATGGCAGGTTTTATCCATTTTCATCTTCACTCTGTAGTCTGTACTACTATTAGGTGCTGTAGATCAATCAAATGTCACTCTGGATATCAGAGTGTTGAAGGGGGTTTGTGCCTGAGTTTTTTTTATTTTGTTTCAAGTTTATCATCTTGGCGTTTAAATGTTATTATTAGTTAAATGTTATTTTAAAATTTTGCTTTACTACACGATGAAGTATAACAACTTGAGATGTTCAACTGAAGCTTCTTGCTGTTTTGGCTTTTCCACCTTGCTCAACACATGCATTTCAAAAACAAAAAAAGTTTCATTCATGATATCCTTCCATTAAATTTAAGATAGTAGCTGTTAAGGTGTTTGTAACCAACTCTTTCATTTAACCCATAGTATTGATGATAGCCCGGGAGATTGTTAATAAAATTACATGTGCAGCAGAAACTCATTAATATAATTGCTACCAACAATGTAAACCCAGGGTTTACACATTATTATATATATTTGAAAAATAGGGTTTATAACTAGAGATGTCCACGGGGCCGGGGAATGCCTTCCCTGTCCCCGCCACCAAAATCGATCCCCGTCCCCGCAAAATTCACGTTTTTTTTTTTTGCGGGGATTCCTCGCAGGGAATTAGCGGGGGTTCCCCGCGGTGAATTATTTCCCGTTCAATTTTTTTCATAAATTGTATTTTTGTTCACTTTTTATTTTTTTCTTTTATATCTTGTCCTACTTTTATTCAAAATATTTTTTATAAAGAATTCTATAAATATAATATTAATTTACAATTTTAAAAAATAAATTTTCAACAACTTCTAAAATCAAAATAAATAAATTTTCAAAAAAAAGTTACTTCTTTCAACAATGATTTATTTTTAATGACAAAGTGACTTTCAAAAAAAAAAATATATATTAATATATATAAATATATAGATTGTTTTTCAAAAAAAAAATATACTAATTTAATAAAATTTCAAAAAAAATAACATATACTAATTTAATATAAAAAAATTAAAAAAAAAATACATATTCGGGGCGGGGAAACGGGCACGGTGATCATATTCCCCGTCCCCGTTTAGTCACCGGAGAAAAAATTCGCCCCGTTCACTCCCCATTTTCCCCGCTTAATCGGGGATTCACTGCCCCATTCGGGGCGGGTTCCCGCGGAGCTGGGGCCGGGCGGCCCTAAACCAAGGGTTACCATTTAACTGTTGCATCAGGCTGTAAATACACTTTACATTTAACTGTTGCATCAGGCTGTAAATACACTTTTTCCCCTTTTGGTTGAGATAAGCTGTAAACATCTAGATGTACACGGATTTGAATATGTAATTGATATACTGGTGTTTGCACAGGAAATGGCAAGTGAAAAAAAAAATAGCAAAAGGAAAAGGCAACAATAATTGACAAACATTAGTCTATTAATGTATATTACTAGTCGGTGGAAGTTTATTGATGGCTTTGTGTTTCATTTTTTGAATCTAATGGTTTATAGTTTTTGTTGATGGTTAAATTTTGTTTGTCAAATAAAATAAGTTTTAGTATATAATATTATTTTCAATATTAATGATTGAAATTAATAATTAAAATCACTCAGAAATAGAAAGGAATTATTGATTTTTATAGGTTAATTCATAAAACTCCATTTCGATTTTATTTTCTTCATCCTTCATTTACTAAACCTAATATTTTCACTCCCTCTTTATTTGTTATACATACACATTCTTAATATATTACATTATTACCCCTTTCTACTTCGAACTCATTTTATTTCTAATATATTGTTTTTTTTTCTTTTTGAGATTATAATAATTAGGGTGGAGAGATTTGAACCTATAACTTTTTGATTGAGCTATTGCTCTTCGTTTTATAAAAGAAGTGAGATGTTGATTGATGACTTTACGATTAGGGTTTGATTTGGAAAATTGATATTTAGGAAAATTGATATTTAACTTTGCCCTTATTTAGGAGTAGTAGTACCTCTATGTTAGTTATTTACCAGATATATTTGTAATACTATGTATCTGAATTATAAAATTAGAAGTTTGAATAAGGCTGATGAGATCAATTCAAAGTAGTCACTTGTTTAATAATTAATTTCTTATGGATTTCATTGACATCTAAATATTGCAAGATCAGACGTTATATCTTGTGACAATAGTTGAGCTGGGCCGGACAATCATATATTCTTTTTCAAAAAAAAAAAATGTTCTATTAATCAGATTAGTTGGAGGTAGGCCGTAGCCGAAGAATGGTTTCTTCATCCCAGCCACCAAATGCAGTTACCGTTTAATTGTTTTTTGTTTTTGTTTTTATAAGTACTATTAATAATATTTTGAAATAGTTATTTTTTATGGAAAGTATATTAATTTTCAATTACATAATTAAGTACTATTAAAAATATTCATTCAAATACATATTTCTACTATAAAAAATTGTCTTAAGATTAAATTGGTAAAAACATAATAATTTTTAAATTAAAATAAAAGTATAAATACAGTACCTCGTCTAGGATGAGTCCCATGAGCCCGACTCACGAAAAAAATGGATATCTAAAAAATGTAGGGTATAATTGAAAATTATATTTAATTAAAGCTTTGCTATATTTGCAAAATCAATTCTAAAAGTTTAACAAATCTCCTAGTATTATTATTTCTCGACATATCTTCGTAGTTGAGAATTGAGATATATGAGATATATATTATAGGAAAAATCTCCTCTTTCTTTTCTTTTTTTTTTTAATTTTAAATTTTTTATTTATTTGAGAGTTTCTGTTCACACCAGATTTCCACATATATTATAAATGCGAGACACGCGTAAATAATCTTTATAATTGTATTGATTTAAATATTTGCGAGTGTGGAGTATAATCTCTCATATGTTCCTCTGATTTTTTCTCTCTCATATTCAAATATTTCGAGGGCTTTGTAGCTTGTTCTCGAATATAGAATTGTCTCGATGGCTTTATAGCTTGTTCTCAAAGATGATTTTTCTGAAAGGCTTTGCAACTTGTTATTGAGGGCTTTTATAGCTTAGTCTCTATGTTGACTTTAGCTTATTGAAGGTCTTCGGCTGGTAGCTTATTGAAGGTCTTCGACTTGTGAGAAGAGTTCAAGTTAACTTCGATAGTATAGAGCTTTGATCTTCATGGATTTATGGAAGTTTTATAGTCTTCACAAAATTCAACAACTTTGATCTTCGAGAGTATTTAGAAGCTTTGATCTTCATAAATATATGAAAGCTTCATTCTTCAAAAATGTTTAGATCCTTTGGTCTTCAGGGAGTTCTTGATTACTTAAGTCTTCAGGAATTCAAGGTTTATAGAAACTTCAAGTCTTCAAGAAACGTCGTATGGTTTCAGTCTTTAGGAAGTTTCAAAATACTTTCTCCAAATTTTTCCAAAGTTTGGCTCCAAATTCTTCCAAAGTTTGGCTCCCCATCCTCCCCACACAAATGAAGATGAAAGTCTCTATTTATAGAGTTTTTCATGGGCTTCAAATGGCTTGGGGCCCAAACGTCTTCATGGGCTGAGTTTTGATCAATAGATGATTTTGGATTCAAACGACTTTATTGATTGGGGCGTTTTGAGCTCAATTTGATTCCATAAAGAAATTGGGCTTCGGCCCAAATCATCATTTGACCGAGGTCGGTCATCCATAGTTTTGATCATGTTATCGGTGCAATCAAACGACCATAACACTGACACATGGCACATTTTGGTTTGCCATAATCCAATTTAGGTGACAATATATCATCCCTAAATAAAAATATTTACTTTGTCATTAATTTTAAATAATGACGTGGCGAGTTTTTATTGTTCGAAATTTCTGTTCCAACAGTTTCTTCTTACTTGTAAAGTGCATGTAGTATTATTATAATAAAACATATATTGTTCCCTAAAATTTCAAGAGAAGGAAAAAGATATCGAGTAATATTGAATGATGTGATCGATTGACTTAAAAAGGCATAATATAGAAATTTCCCTTATTTTGATAGACATAATTACATATTCCAAAAACAAAGTTGCCTCTAGCCCTCCTGATAATTCACCCTAAATCAATTAACAATACAATTAGACTTTATTTTGAATAGGGTTTGGGAAACCTTTCAAGGACTGGGTTTGATTATTATTAGTAGGATGAGAGGCTATAAACAAAGTTGTAGTTGTAGGGGTAGTTTGTAGGTCTAATGGGTGTATGAATTTGCAATTGGGACATGTGGGTGAGGACTTTAAAAGCATAACCAATAAGTGACACTGCATGCAAACTTTGGCAACCATTTCTTGTTCCTCTCTTTCCAATCTTAGCCATGAAGCACCCCCAAGAACCCCATTGCCCTTCTTCTTTGATTGACCATTTAGATTGAGCTCAAGGTCCAAGCTTAAGAAATCCCCACCAAGACTACTATTATTAGGAGGCTCCAATAGTTTTCTCCTCGGATCCATGGAGGTTCGCTTCTGGGTCTTCGTGTTATAGAAATGTATCTGCCCTGACTATACGTAAAAAGAAATACTTTATGTGAGTTGAGCTATGCTTTTGTTAACGTAGAGATAGAGTAGTTTATAAGTTTAGTACCTGAATATCGAGGCAACGCTGCCACTCCAAAGGTAATGGAGTCTCGAGGTGGAGCTCGATATGAGCGGGAGAATCGGAGTTTTCTCCTTGAGTGTCGTCTTCCCATTTTCTCTTCATTTGATTTGGAGAGAGAAAGAGGTAAGTGAAGGAAGGGAGATCCCAAGTGTGTTAAAAATAGGTAAAAAAAGGCTACATATAATATGATGAGGAGGATATGGGGTTAGCTATTACTGCAAGGACGAATCTAGTTGGGGGCAGGCTTTGAAGGTTGAAATAAAGGGCTCCTCCTGCCACTACCTATGCATGGCGTTGGCTTTTCTTAACTCAACTCAACTCCAACCCTAGCCCTAACCCTAATTAAATCCATCATGTGAAACCCTAACCAATTCCCTACACGGTATCCTTTTTTTTAATGGCCGGGAAGTCAGAGTCGTTCACCTATAGACAACCATTTAACTTAACCGTTGATGATCATTTACATACTCGAGGCTTATATGACCATTTCAAGGTCCAGACTTGACAAACAACAAGAAATTTTACAATTAAATTTATTTGTGAGCTTTGAGACTTTTAAAATAGTATACTTTAGAGACTTCGAGTAAGGAAGTTGCTCTTTGAGAACATATCAATTAATTCCCAACAATTAGTGAATTAAACAACTTAGACAATGGATCCAAATACTCTCTCTTAATTTGATTAACATAGCTAATTAAAGATGGTTATTGAGGTCACAAGGTTGTATGTATTTATGAAGGCGGTGAGAATGGAGAAGAGGAAGGTGGGTATGTTGAATGGCTGCAGCCATTAATGTGGGAAGCTGAGAAGCAGTTGAAGGAAGGTCTTGAATGGCTATGTGATCTTTAATGTAGCTACTAATTCAATTACTCCAATTTCCTCAATTGCTCACTCAATAAAACTATAAAACTTTTAAACCTCTCAACATACATACATATACATACATATATACATATATACTATAATTCAAATGGAAATAAACCCCATCTTGTTGAAATCTTTTAGGCCCTGTTTGATAACCATTTGATTTCTTGTTTTTGATTTTTCAAATTTAAGCATATTCTTTCTCAAATTTCCTATACCATCCTTCCTACCATTTATCCATCTTTCTTTAAGAAAATAGGAGAATACTAACCAACTTTTAAAAACAAAAATAAACTTTGAGAAACTACTTTTTTTTGTTTTTAAAAGTTGGTTGGTCTTCCCCTACTTTCTTAGGGAAAGATGTATACATGGTAGAAAGGATAAAACAAATTGTAAGAAATTTGAGAGAAAATAGGCTTAAATTTGAAAAATCAAAAAGAAGAAACCAAATGGTTATGAAACGTGGCCTTAGTATGCTGTTTTTAAAAAATTAAATAAATAAAAACTAAAATTTTGACGGGTATATATATATTTCCTTTTTTGAATTTCGTGACCTGTCTAGACCAGCTTGAGCACACTTCGGTTAAGGGTATATATATTTTAAAATGTTTCTTTTTATGACAAACGGTGAATGTAAGTAGCATATAGAAGCTTTTACACACACCGGTAAGCAACCAACATTGTTGTTTGTTCCGTAGAAATCAATAGGTTAGGCAGAAAACTTAATTCTCTTTAGACCATGGAAAAGATTTATAAATTCTTTGCAAAAAGGGGATATATATGTGAGGTCAATAAATGCTTAGATGCAAAAATGATTCGTTTCAAGTAATCCTACCTGCCTTCATTAACTCATCATGAATTCACTTTAAATGTCAAAAAGATATTGCCATTGGAAAACGGTTGTGTTTTATTTATTAATTTCTTCTTTTCACCGGGATTTAGAGCTTTGCTACCATATATACGAGGCACTACTAGTTCGTTCTTAGGATGTGACACAAAGGTACAATGGAGGAACGATGTTTCTAGGTGTGTCTTTAAATTAATATCACAAGCTAATCTTGAACCCGAAATCTTAAAGATAGCATACTCTCGAAACATGGGTCTTCGACCAACTGTGCTGCCTTTCGGGACGACAATTTTATTGCTACACCTCATCTTTCATCCTCAAGCTAGTTC
Source organism: Sicyos baderoa (assembly GCA_037832685.1). Taxonomy (NCBI): domain Eukaryota; kingdom Viridiplantae; phylum Streptophyta; class Magnoliopsida; order Cucurbitales; family Cucurbitaceae; genus Sicyos; species Sicyos baderoa. The sequence continues at coordinate 967,642 of JBBMEF010000018.1, read as the reverse complement.
TATCTCAAAAAAAAGAAGAGCAAAACTCACCTTTAGTTGACATGTATTCTTGTATGTTTGAATTGTTAAAGATTTTATGGAGTAGTCAATAATGTAGAGTTCATTAAATTTGAATAGATATTCGGTCTAATAATATTAAAATAGTGAGAATAATTTCTTTTCTTTTTTTAAAGATTAAAACAATCATGTAGTAGTTCAAGTAGCCAAAGAAGGTTTTTGTGATACTTTAAGGTTATGAATTCAATTCATGATTTATTATCTTATTTAGAAATTATTTTTTATGAATTTATTTGGCATTCAAATGTTGTACAATTAAATAATATGTTATATGACATTAGAGTGATGAAATCTCATTTATTTAATATGAACCACTTAATAAAAAATGTTGCTGAATTAAAAAATTAAAATCAACAACATATAAGTAAAGTCCCCACAGTTTTAGTGAGTTGCTGCAAGAAAGAAAAATGTGTCAGAACTTTGGAAGCTTAGGTTTGAAAACTTTGCTTCCAAGTTGTAAGAGTAAAACTCCCCTACACATGGAAAGGTAGGAGAGCCCTACCTTTTAAGTATGTGACATTATTTGGTGTCATAAAACGTCATTTTATAAATGATAATTATTAGAATATAAAATAATTTTTGTGGCACAAATGATAGGGCTCCCCTACCTTTTTATGTGTAGGGGGAGTTTTAATCTTTATGTAATGTCCGACTAATATGGTTTCATATAATTTATTAGATTTTTTACATGGTTTCTCTTGGTCCCTTTTTCGTCCTCGTTTTAATTGTTTCATTAGATGAGGAGTTGATAAGTCTTATTACTGTTTTGTTTAACTGAAATTAAGTGAAACTGAATTCTTTTCAAAAAAAAGAAAAAATAAATTGGGTTTGAATTTGATTAATTCAAATGATCTTGAGTAATCCAAGAAATGAGCTTACCAATAGGAAGTATTTCTTCTACTTGAGCTTTTGGAATTCGTTGTTATTATTATTATTATTATTATTTTTATACCCATAACTATCCGTGCTTGCTTGTGTGCACCTCGAATACTATAAAAAATTAACTTATAGATAAGTGACCAACGTTGATTGAATTCATCACTTTAATCATTTCAAAATCTTCTTTCACCATTAAGTCACTCCATAATGATTGGAATTTATTAAATTGTAATTATTCTAAATTATTTGTTTACTTTTAATCGTGAAATGTTTAACAATGAAGTTAGAATGGTGCAGTTTAGTCTGTATACACTAAAATGTCACCAAGTTTAATTGTATTGGATATAGTTCGACAGTTAGGTTACATTAATTTCTTTCTTAATGTGATTGGAATTTTGAATTTTTCAATCAACTCAAAAATTTATAAAAAAAACAAAAAAAAAAAACTAAACATTCATTTGGTTCTAGTGGTTCCGAATCCTTCCCCTGAGTTATTCTGGTTTCATTAGAACATTTCAAAAGAGCAATTAAAAAGTGCTGGAATGTGGGTTCGAACCTCTAATGTTGTGATGAACAGCAAAATTAAGAAACCAATTGAGCTACTTCGCTAGTAGGAGGGCTTGAACCTCCGACGTTGTGGTTAACAGCCACAACCAACTGAGCTATTCCAGCTGCTTGATTAACAATTTCGAAGTAATAATAAAACATATACAAATACAGTCAGTGTCAATTATCTGATACTACACCAATATTATTGTAAGCATCTCTGAATTGTTTGGTATTTTCTTACAATTTTGACAATTATTTGATACTACACCATATTAAGTCAGTGTCGTGAATCTTAAAAATCAATAAATAGATAAATACTTGAGCCTATCTTGATTGCACATAAAGTTGTACTTTATTGGCTTATTTTAATCAAGGACTTCAAATTTCCCCTCACTGACTTGGCCCGGGCCTTTAAGCGACGAAGGTGTGGTTAATCCTATAAGAAAAAAGAAATGAAGGTTCGGATTGAAGTTCTCTTTTTTGGTAGGAGACTACTTGCCAAGGCTTCGTAGGGAAGCTTGCTTAACGCACTAGCTTTGAGTTCCAACTTAAAAAGCTCTTAAAAGTTCAAAACCAAAACCTTTAGAGCTACCTGTGCTTATCAAGCGTCAGCTTAAAAACAGGGTTTCCCTTAATATATGGGGTGGGACCAGGTCGGATTAGTAGCTTGAGGGTCGAGTGTTTCGACCATAAAAAACTTTTGGCATTGGCCCTAACCTAAGAGCCATAGTTAGTTGTTGTTTCCATTTGCTTTTTTTTTTCTTTTCTTGTTGTTGATACCGGCAAGACTCAGCCAGATGATGTCCACTGGTTGGTAGTGAGAGGACAGAAAATGGAGTAAATGATGAAGACTAAAAATCGATTTAAGGTGGCATTGTCCACGGAGAAACCACCCCAAAGCCAAGTCACTATGGTATCTCCTACCACGGGTATGGCGCTAGCTAAGCTTGTAATTACTGTTGCTCCCCAAAAGCACGGTCTGTCTCTTGCTGAGCTGATTGACAGAATATATAAGAGAAAGATACGCTACGCTTTGTTTCGCTTCTCTTGCTTCGCTTTGCCGATCTTGCACCATCTTCGACTCTTCTCGGGATCCGGTGTTTTTCAAGAATAGTTAGAGGTGACCCAAAAAAGGAGGGAGAGATAGATGAAAAAGAAATAAGTAAGGGTGATTGTCCTTTCCAGCTTTACCTTCGATTTATCCTTCATACCTATACGCGAGTAGGAGAGGCATACCAAACCAACAAAATTGTCCTTTAATCCAATAACATGTTTCTTTTTTTACCGAACCTAAATTGATTCAAAACTATCCAAATTTTATCAACTAAATATGGCAATCAATTATATTACTCGTATGCATAGACTACGAAGTAATATAAATAAGCAGACAAATTTATAATCAGCATTTGAATGTCCACAGGAAAATATAAAGCTTATAAATTTAAAAAAAAAAAAAGAAGCTTATATCTAGGTTTATAAAAATAACCTATATATAAATAAAGAACAGAGAATATATATGAACTCGATGCTACCTGGAAAACTTTTACTCCACAAAGTAGGATCCAGAAACATGTTCATTTTATGGTTACACAAGAAAACTTTGGAAAATATAACTACAAATAAGAAGGGTACTGGTGTGCTACACCAATGCGAAGAGCCCGAGTTCGATTTTGCTGTACACATTTGGTTGAACATAAGCTTGTAAAAACAGCAGAGACCTATACGACAATCTACAAACTCTGCAAGAGGAAGGCTCGCCTCGTGTTCGTAAGGCGCATCCTTATAACTTGTCACAAGATAAACTGAAGTATATCTACACATTATAATTCTTAAAAGAATGTTTCATCTTCTGCTTTGAGTTTCAGAGAATTCCAACAATCAAAGCCTATATCACCAACAGAGTACATCTCCATGGAAGGCTATTGTTTGACAAACGTTGAAAATGTCAACTGGCGATAAAGGGCTGTCTTTTCATCATCCTCAAAATCTAGTTCGTCCTCTTCTTCATAATCCATATCTATGACTGTTCTATCTCTAGCATCTAGCTCGTCCGACTCCGCTAAACGAACTTGAGAGTAACCAGCACCAGAAAGTGGCCTTTCAGATTCTATTTGTTGCATCTCTGATTCAATTAAAACTTCCATACGCGCTCGTTCTCTATCTCTCGGATAGGTGCAGTACAGAAACGAGTAGATAAAACAACAGAGAGCCAATGGAATTCCTATTGCTGTGTACAATGCCCAGGCTAGTGATGCTGCATTCCCCCTGTCTGTGGCAATCTCTTCAGATTCACTATATCCTTTCTGTACAGGCTTATAACCATAGACATGCTGAGCGAGAATTCCGACAACAGGAGGGGCAAATGATGACAAAATGGATTCAAAAGATCGATCTAAAGCATAGACGTTAGTTCGAGATCTCTCAGGAACTATCTCTGCAAAAATGGGACTGCAAGAAAATAAATCAAATCATGATTCGAAATCAATATATGACTAAGCACGTCAACAAATACTATTGTTTTTCATTCAATGCCCAAGACTGTAGTACCATTCTATGCATGAAGTTGATGTGCGTTTTTCAAAATTTTGTTCAAAGTAATCAATATTCTATCATGGCCAATGATGCCTATAATCCTCTAGGTTGTATTTCTTCTCTCATAACATTGATGGGTTCAATCCATGGTGGCTGGCCACCTACCTAGGAATTAATTTCCTACGAATTTCCTTGGCATCCAAATGTTGTAGGGTCAGGCAGTATGTCCCGTAACATTAGTTGAGGTGCGCGAAAGCTGACCCAGACAGTCACGGATATCAAAAAAAAAATATAACACATTTGTCCCTCCCGATCCAAGGCAAGACTAGTTGACTTAATAACGAAAACTACAAAATAGGGGGCTGAAAGCCTAATATTCGTATTGATTAGTTATCAATTATCCAAGGAACCCTAGATATTATAACCTTTTCAATTACTATGTAATTGCCACACCTGAACACTACTTTTTAACATAGACTGAGATAGATGGCGGCAAATATGGCACTTACTTATTTGTAGCTGGAGCGTTCCAAGAAATGAAGAACCCCACAATGATCAAGACTACACCATGGACAACTGCGGTCGATGGGCCATCGGGCAAGAGGAGCAGAAGAATTGCAGCTAGAGGAATGCCTGATGCTGAGCTAATCTGTGCCAGAATAATCCTCCCAGAATTTGGGAAATGTGTGGAGAGAATATCTCCCATTTTACCTCCAAACAATCCTCCAAGAGAGTTTCCAATCACAAATATGCCCATCAGAAAAGCTGTCTGTCCATGGGAGAAGCCCTTGAGCTCCAACCACATTGTTGCAAATGACAAGGCTGACCAGGGAAATGAACCTGTGATACCCTGAGCTACTATGATCTGGAAGGATGGGATCTTTATAACTGACTTGGATTCTCGTACCAAGTCCTTCACTTCAGACCAAAACGAATTACGAGATGGAACATTATCACCAATTTTTATGCCATCGTCTGAAAAATGTGGATCGTGTGCAAATAAGCGAACAAGTACGCCAACAACAACACTGATTAGTCCAACTAGATGAAATGCAATTCTCCAACCGGGAATTCCCAAAAATGTTATTGGAGCTATTACTATTGAGCACAACCCACCAATAATGGACCCTAGATTGCCTGTTGTTTGAAGCCATCCGAAAGCCACACCACGGTTATGGTCATCTGTTGAATCTGCTACAAGGGACTGGATAGCAGGTGCAACTAATGCAAGGCCAATCCCATTCAATGCTCTTGAAACAGCGACCTGTTGGGTACAATCTGAATGATTTATAATCAGCTAATATTTAATTTCAGCATTGACATAGTTGGCACACATTAATAAATTGAGAACTTAACACTTCTTCTAAAAAGTCAACTGGGTAAAGTTTTGTAGAGTTGATAACTTGATACAATTTCTAATCAACAACGGAAACTAAAACTTATTGTCTATTACTCTATGCAGGCTTTCATTCTTCCAACAAATCACATTAATCTTTCACACAACAGGTCTATATCCTAAGCTTTTTGGATGAATATCTTCATTTCCCAAAGAATATATAAGTGTGTACAAAATCAGTAAAGAGTGAAAGAAATCCACAGAAGAAAAAAAAATCTATCAAGTTTCTCAGTCCCCATTATCTGAACTTCCTAATATGCCAGTACTCATCAGTTTGTCACAAAATTTTAGACGCAAAATGAGAGATATTTTGTCAAATCATTTAAGATTTTACTTGCTAAGAAAAATTCTGGTTTCTGATTCTTCACGACCTTACATTATCCCTTGCTATATGCTGTCAAGTAATTCTACACTACGCATGATGAACGCATGATGCAATTTACTAAAAAAAAACAATGAATTCAAACTAGAATTGAGCAAAGATCACGCCTCAATAGAAACTATCAAGGCTACACTACTATTCAAACAGGAAAAGAACCATAAGCATGCAGGTTCCAAATATTCATATGAAGTCTAATCATGAATAATGTTCCACAGTTTTACTACAGTAAGTGGATAAGGAGAAATTGACAAGTAAAAACATTAAGGGGGTGTTTGGGGCAAAGGGATGAAATGGAGAGAATGAGAAGAATCTCTCTTTACTGCAAAGACGGATAATGATAATCATTCTCCCTCGTAATCACTCCTTATTCTCCTCCTAATTTTCACTTTTCTCGTAATCATTCTCATTCTCTTTACTCAATACAGCCTATTGGACGGTAGAATGATTAGTGTTCAGACTTTTCAAATTCGGCAACAACTAAACAGACACGGAAGAGAAACAATTTCCATTGCAAGCGATTCGAGCAAAATCCTAAATTAGGTACCTAAGAAAACAGAACAACGTAGCAAAGAGAAGAAAACAAAAAATCGGCGAGGAATTAGATGAACCTGAAGGAAAGTGGAGGAAAAAGCGACAAGAAACGTAGCAGCAGCCCAGAGGAAAGCGCCGAGAGCAATGACATGAGCTCGGTTGTGGCGGACGGCGAGATAAGCAGCCAAGGGGTAGCAAGAGGCCTGGACGATGGATCTGAAGAGAGTCAAGGAGCCGAGACCGGTCGGATCGGTGTGCAAGGCGGCACCGACCTCCTTGTAGACGCCTGGTAACAGAGATTCATCGGCCCTCTCCATCACTCCGGCGAGGTTTACCAGGATCAGCGTCACCGTCTCCGCCTTCATCTCCGTTCCTCGCCGCCTTGACTTTTCTAAATCTTTCCCCCGCCGCCGGCGAATTCCGGCTCCAATTTGTAGTTTGGTAGTCGTTTTTATATTCCAATTGGATCCTCTTCTAAATTCCAAGTGCCACTCACAATCCTCGTCTTTCCATTATTCTATTCTTTTCCCTAAATAAATACTATTTTTTATATAATTAAATGACTTCCAGTTTTGCGATTTATAAATAAGATTAGAGTTAAATACTAATTTTTATAATTGAATGAGTGATCAGTTGAAATGATTTTAATTTAAAATATTTGATAGCCAAACATGAGCACTAACTCCAGTTATTTTACAAAATATAATTATTATTTTGCTACAAATTTTGGAAATATATTCATATAGAGTTTCTTTTGAATGAAAATTATTATTATTATTATTATTTTTTGAGATTACAATAATTAGGGTGGAGAAACTCGAATCCACTTCTAGATTATTAGGAATACATTGATATCCATTGATCTTTGGCAAAAATTATTACTACTATTATTAAAAAACTGATTATGTCAATTTTAACTAAATTTATTTCCATTAATGTCATTAATCATGTTTAATCAATAATATTAATTGAATTAAATTAATCGTCTATGGATTAACTACAATCATTGATATGCATCATAAAATATGGCAAATATAAGATTAATTCAATCGATTATCTATTAATGACTATGATTGCTAATATAATAAATATAAGACCACTGCATGGACTTTCAATCAATGTTGTCAATTTACTTCGATTAATGTCGTCCATTGATTTCAATTAGTGTTGTTTATTGGTTGAATCAATTTGATTGATTTGAATCGATGTCATAAAATTTATGAGTGTTTTTATGATTTTAGCATGGCCACCACTTTTGTTTTGTGTCATTTATGCTATTTTTTGGACATTTACCCTCACCATCACATTTTTTTCTCTCGATTATATTTGCAACACAATATCTAAAATAATTGATTGGTAATACATGATTTCGTAAAACTTAATTTGGATTTCATAAATAAATCAATTTTGATTTTGTGTTATAGATAGAAATACTTTGCCCTTTTTTATTATACATGCAAAAAAAAAAAAAAAAAAAATCACATTTGTAAAAAAAAAAAGGTAAAAATCCGTTATTATTTATCATTTTTTGAGATAAAATTGTAAAATATATTTTAACATAATAACAGTGGAGGTCAAGTTTTCATGCTTAATTTATCGTCCAAAAAAGTTCAAGTATTTAGATTCTTAAAGATTATTAGTTTAATAAATCTGGCGCATGAAGATGCTTCAAACTTTGTTATGGATTTATGTTTTTTTTTTTTTTTTTTTTTGAGGGATGGAATATGCTTATCCTGTAAGGGAAATGTGAATAGGAAACAAAAGTTGAAATTAAGTCATTCTGGGTAAGGCAGATACCGGAAGTATTGAAAGACAAGAAAGTCAAAAAAATTGTATTATTTTTCTCAAAATAACTTTATCTGTTCATTTTTTAGTTAGGATTATTGAATGAATATAAAGATGAGATGTCACAAATCTTCTCCATCCAATCCTAATAACAAGACTTTTAACCATTTTTTTAAACCTATGTGTAAAAGATTGATTTAATAACAATATTTTAAAATTACAAATTTGGTCATACTCATTTAATATAATTTATCTACACATTATTGTGTTGCGTTGAATTTTTGTGATTTAGTAACCAAATTTGCAATTCAGCCATATTTTGTAAGCACATATATTACATCTGGTTGTCCTCAATTTCATAAGCCAACAAAAGCGACCGACAAGTCGGTTGGACTTGTCCACGTTCTACCCAAAAAAAGAAAAAAAAGAAACGAATATTTGTTGCGTCGATTCCACGCCCATCTTTCCACTTCTGGAAAATGTGGTTATTCAAACTCTACGATTACACGTTCGAGTTCGAAAATGAATATTTATCTTCCTTCCCCAATATATGATTTGGTGACTTTTTATCATCGGTGGTCATGTTTATTATCTACTAAGAGTAAAATTCCTCTACACATGAATGCGTAGAAGAGCTCTACATTTGGGTTAGATGACATCATTGGATACTATACAAAATTATGTTGTAAAAAAAATATTAAAAAGTGTAAAAAAATTTGTGGCATTCAATGATACCACCTATAAGTCAAATGTAGGGCTCCGGGTGTGTAGGGGAGATTTACTATACTAAATCCGCAAAATAATTTTGAACCGGACTACTATACATATGGCTCGGCCCATTTTTAGAATCTACTAATTTTGGGCTGGGCTGGCTGTCAAACTGAGCCCAGTTCTGTACCTCACAAATTCAATTGGCTATGATTAGGATACTAGTGAATTAACATGAGAAACTTAACCGGAGAAACGTACCAAATTTCATGTTAATAACATATGGTCCTGTCGTAGTTGAATGGATGAGTATTTAAATTTATTAACAAATTAGTGGTAGTTGACGTGTACTCTTTTCCTTTTTGTAGGACGTTTAATTAAATATACCCCACATTTGTATAGTAATATTGCAAGAATGAGCATCATATATACACCAAAATAATCAATAATATATGCATATACGTACACCAGAAAGGTTGATTGTAGTATTAACTATCCATCAGCAAAAGTTAACGACATCTTTCACCTAAGTTTCTGAAATTATAGTTTTAAAATAGGTTAGAGGCAAAAAAAAAAAAAAAAAAAAAAAAAAACTCATAACCATCATTACCCAACATAGCGTAAAGAAAAAAAGGTTT
>JBBMEF010000018.1:946848-958175 GCA_037832685.1 Sicyos baderoa | reverse complement strand
TTTTCACCTAAGTTTTGGAAATTATGGTTTTAAAATGGGTTAGAGGCAAAAAAAAAAAAAAAAAAAAAAAACTCATAACCGTAATTACACAACATAATGTAAGAAAAAAAAGGTTTGATAAGAAAATGTTTGTCAAATATGTAATGAAGTTAAAGCAGAAGCCCATATTCATGTCAACTTTTCATGATAGCAATGGAAAATGTGAAAACAATCTGTGTTCTTTTCCTCAGCAAGTGGTGGCGTTAGCAAAAAAAATCAAGCTTTTAATATTAGGCAATCATGGTAAAAGGAACAAAATCTCAAAAAGAAGAAAATTGTGAAAAAGGAGCTTTAAATGGAAGTAAATTCAAACTTTTACCATTTCAGCAAGGTGATATATATTAGGGAATTTGACACTATACCAAATTTTCTACCCCACATTAAAATTATAGCAATATTTTAAAAATATTATAAATATAACAATTTTTTTTGCCTTATTGTAATATATATGCAAATTCCCCTATATATTACATGCGAGGGTTTTATCTAAAAAATAATTATAATTTAATACATAGATCATCTATCTTATAAATGAAAAGAGAGTTACACACCTTTTCAATATAGGTTCTTAAACACGCAGACTCAAACGATGCTTATTTGTATATATTAGGGTAGTATGGAATTTCCATTTCATCTCAAAACTAATTAATAATAAAATAAATGTCACGGTGGTGTTTATAATTTGATATAATTATTTATTTTTAACAACTCATTTTTAGCAACATCCAAATGAACTATTGTTTTCAACCATTCTTCAAAAATCATCATCCAAAAGAGTTATTATCTGCAACCTATAAATAACGAAATCCAAACGAGCTATTACTAAATGTTGGAGATACTCACCTTGTGGCAATTGTCCCACATTGGAAAGGTGAGGATTCTTTAACTCATTTATAAGAGATATGGAATACTCCCCTCATTGTCAATTGATTTTGAGGTGGAACTCCATATTCTCTAATATGGTAATGACCCCCAAAATCCCATCCAACCCAAAATGCTTTGAATTCTAAAGCGGGTGTGGACCCACCCAAGCGGGCATAAGCTTAAGCGGGTATTTGATCCCAAAGTTCGGATCCGACCCTAGCAAAAAGTAAGCCAAAGCGGGTCTTTCGGTCCACAAATTCGGATTAGGATCTAGTTCAAGATGGCATTTCCCGATATGGCCACCATCTTGAAGGGGAATGTTGGAGATACTCACCTTGTGGCAATTGTTCCACATTGGAAAGGTGAGGATTCTACAACTCATTTATAAGAGATATGGAATACTCCCCTCATTGAATTTATAATCCCTTAAGATCATTGTTACAACCCTATTTTATTTGAAAATAAGAGCTTGGACGGCTTTTTTTGTGAATTATTTCAAAGATAGGGGCAAGTAGGCGTTTTAATCCCTAGTATTTTTAAAAAAAAAAGATCCATAGGGTTGTCTTGTCATTGTTCACACTGAAGTTTTGTGCCCCCTATCCCGGATCTCAAAGCGTCGTTGTGTAGCTCGCTGGAGTCGAGTCGTGTTCGTCTGAGGGGTTGCGAGAGCTGCAACCGTGGGTCTTCATCGAACGAGTTGTGGTGTGCGCGAGTTGAGTTGCGTTCGTTCCGTTGAGCCGACGCGAGGTTTGTTTCGTGTGGAAGCCGTCTGTGTTGTCTTCTTCGTAGTAGAGGTCGTTTTTTAGGGTTTCGTCTGCTGTCAGTTCGAGCTGGCTTGCGTCACTGCCGTGGGTTTTATGTTGCGCGTGATTTGTGGCAGCTAGGTTCGATAGCCAGCAAAAGCTTTGTCGCCGCCAGCTAGCAGGTGTCGTTGCCGCGAGTCCGGCGAGGTTCCGCTCTCACCACCGCAAGTCAGCTCTCACCACCGCTCTCACCATTTTACTTCTTGTATTATATTTGCAACACAATTTTTAAAATAATTTATCTATAGCACATGATTTCTATCAGTGATAGAATGAATCTATCACTGATTGAATTTTATCAGTAATATAGAAACTCAACCAGTAATTAATCAGTGATAGAACTTTATCACTAATTTAATTCTACCGGTGATAGAATTCAATTTGAATTTTCTACTCCAAATGAATTAGTTTTGATTTTGTGTTATAAATGAAATCTTTTACCTTTTTATTTTTATTTTTTTATTAAACATGCAAAGTCCCCTTTATCTTATCAAAACTGTTTAAGAATTGAGTTGTCGGTTTTATTATACATGCCCTAAAGGTTGCCATATTTCCATGCATCTAGAGTTAAGGATTTAGGTTGAGACCCTAGAATGGGTCGGACTCTTACAATAATCTCTTATTATAATCACTCAAAATAGTTCTTTATAAATTCCACATCCAAACACTTTCTAAGAGGTTTTCTTACTTTTTGAGTAAGAAATATTCAACAATTTGAGTCTATCAATTTTAAATTGAATCTCAATATTTCATAAATGGAACCTCATATTATTTACTAAATACTAAGGGACATTTTCATCTTTTCAGCATAAGATCATGAGCTAATTGACTAGGCCCATATTTGAATAGATTACGATATGTATACATCTTCAATTGAAGTAACATTACATTTGAATAGGTTAAGATATGTATACATTTCACAAATGTGAAGATGTTACTAATTTGTGGTAGCTAGGTTAGGTTAAGAAGGGGGGTGGGGAGAGTATAGTGGGCGACACGAAGGGATAATCAAAACCACTTGAGGGCTAGGGTTGAAACCCACGAAGGAGACCAGGATAATGTCTCATCAAAAGGCTTTATTCAAAAGAAGATTTCTTTTTTAGCATCTAATTATTTGTTTGCAATATTCAACTAAAGACCCTGCCCCCTTACCTTTTATTCTAACCTGTCTCTCTGTCTCCACTTTCTAATCTCAAATATCCCAATCCTTAACCACACCAATCTAATTCCACACACCCTTTTCAATATACATTTTCCTATCTCCATATACTAGGTTTAGGGAATCAAATTAATGATATAAAAACTTACCCATATAGCAATTCAAGATTGAACCATGATAGCCACCATTTAGGAATATGTTTTTTGTTTTTATTTATTTAAATGTTGTAGAGTTAAATAGTCCTATGATAATTAACGAGGTGTACACAAACAAAATTGGATAGTCGCTAATATAAAATGAGAAAAAAAAAATATATTAAAGATTGACTATAAACTAATAAATTAATCAAGGGAGTTGACAATATGGGTGGATGGAAAATTGGGCGGTAACTAATTGATAATATATATCATTAATTGCACATTAAATGTATATACCCTTATAAAATCTATCATCTTTTTTTACTTTCTAACATACTAATTTTCAATACCCATGACGAAGAAATACCAATATTTGTATATATATGCGAAAATACCCTAGTAACCCTATTGTTAAAAATATATTAAATTAACGTTTTTCATTGCAGGGAGGGTGAAGGTTTTAGGGGTGTTTGGGAATTGGCGTCGAGGAGAGGAGAGAAAAGGAAAGAAGTTGAGATTTCTTAACTCCATGTTTATTTTTTAGACACCAACCTCTCCCCAACTCTTCTATGACCTCTCATCTAACATCGTATTAAATCTTTTATTTAATCTTTCAAATGTCATATCAAACATTATCTTTCTAATTTTTAATCATAAAGTATAATAACATCTTATCAAATATTACATCAAATCTTTTCAAATTTTCAACCACATAATATAAAATAAAATAAATTTATTAATTAATATAAATATGAAATAATTATATTAAAAAATAATATAAAATAAATACTTCTTACAACATTTCCTCTCCAAAACATCAATCTCCAAACATTTGTATCTCTAAATGATTCTACTTCCTTTTTTTTCTCTTCTACTTTCTCTTCTCCTCTTCTCTTTTCAATTCCAAAATCGAATTCCAAAATCCAATCATTCACCAACGGGTGAGTCATTGGAATTTTGTTTGAAATGAGTGTCAATTTCTTTTCCTCTCTTTATATAAAGTGGAGTTTAGGTTGGATAACAAAAATCCTCAAACATTTTGCTCCAAATTTTGAGTAAATTATAACTTGCTATTTATCTTATCCATCAAAGAAAAAAAATCGGATAGATTAAGAAATTCTTATGATTTTGAAAAAGTTCAAGATTTGATTCATATGGGTTTAAAATTTAATTTAATAAAATTTTCATATCCATAAATGCACTTGATTGTATAAATTTTGGTTGTCAAGAAAATTTATAGAAAATTTATAGAAAATTAATTTTTAGATAGATGATGAACCTAATTTAAATTATTTACCTCTAATTGATTCATATAATTTTTTAATAATATCTTGATCATTAAACCAACTCATAATTTATAATTTCTAGTTTAGCCTAAGAATATACATTTTAGTATCAAATCCTAACAAAAAATTATGAAGCTTAAATGAGAAGAATTGCTAGTACATGGCATGTATGATATTTTTTTTAAAGACATTTCATTGATGTTATGAGTCCTCCAATGATTTATGAGATCCCATTATTATTCTACATTAAAAATTAGAGAGCTTTCCAAAAATTTATAAGATATAATGGATAAATATTAGTCTCATCACTAATTAATTTTGAGATGAATGTGCATACTCTTTAATATGATATATTAGAGCCCATTAAATCCAAACAAATATTTAATACAATAGAAACGAAATCCAAACCACACATATGTGATGGATTCAATGCACACACAATTTAACAATTGAAATGAGAAGTATGTGAGATAATTAATTAAGACTTTCAAATGGAAAACAATAATGAAGCTAGTGTAATGCTAAAAGAGTTTAGGTTGTGTATGAACCTCAACTATCAATATATAATATTATATATATCATCAATTATTAAGAAAAATTGTTAGAATTAAAATTAATTTCTAAGTAGGTGATTGCAACTATATATATATTAAACCCATACCCTAACTAAGGTCCGAGCACTAGGTCATGAAACTCCAATTAAAGAAAGAAAGCTAGCTCATTGGCAGTTTAATTTAACATTGAAAGCTGGGTAGATTGCATGAGGAAGTGTTGTATAATAATAAATAAATGAAAGAGAGTGAGTAGGATATTTACATGACTAATTATATAATAGAGAAGAATATGACAGGATGTATTAGGGTAGCAATAGAAATAGCATAGCATAGAATAGAATAGCATGTATATATTTTGTGTGTGGGATGAATTGGATTTGTAGAATTAAGGGGTGGAGCCCATTGTGAGCAGAAATGAATTTAGAGCAGCGGCAAATGCAAGGCAGCTGCGGTGGGAGTGGAGCGGCGAATTTTCAAAATCTTCTCATTCACAAATGTCACGCCATTGCCATTATATATTCATATTGTAACCTCAATTTCCACTAAAATACAACGCACCCACCGTCAACCCTTCCGCCAAACACTCCTTTTTCCCTAAACCAACTCATTTAACATAACATATAATCTTTCCTTTATTTATTTGAGGAACAACAGACCAAAAATATACATGTCGAGAGGAAACCTCATGCTTACTAGATCGTACAAGATACAAACTTTCTATACCTTACATTAACCGATATATATTCGAATCTTCTTCTTATTTTTGGATAAAAAGATACTAAATTTTATTAAAAAACAAAAAAGAAAACAGAGAAAGGGAAAGAAAGAGACGAGAATAGAGAGGAAATGAAAGGACTAAAATAGAAGCAAATGTGTTCCAATTTAAGACAACATTAGAGATAGAGTAATTTTTGAACTACTTTGATTTTGAGCTCCATTTCTGAAGCAGTAACAACTTCCTTTCATTCATAAATCGGTATAGTCTTCTCTAAAAATACCGAGCATTTCTTTCCTTCAAATGCTCTAGAGAATAGCCCCCTTAACTTCAAATCTTCCTATTAATGCTAGTTAAACTCAACAAGTTCAAACAAAAAACGGTAGATTATAAATCTCCTTCCTATAATTTGAATGTAAAATTTTGATTCTAGTCATATAATTTGATAATTTATCTAATTAATTAATTCATATCGTCATTATTGACACATAAATAACAAACATTTAATATATTTAGTTCATCAACAATTAAGAAATTTAGTCTTAATTATTTTGTTTACCTAACACAAATGACTCAACTAGGAGAAGTGTATACATATATCCTGGTCTTGGGTCTAAATCAGTAAACCTAATGGTAGTTAAACTCAAATTATTATCATTAGTTTTTTATATAGACAAAGTTTATAAATTGCCTTAAGAAAAGAAAATACACTAGGGTTTTTAAGTACATGAACAATAAATTAATTAATCTAAAAATGAAGTAAGAGAAGAAAGGAATTAGGGTTGGGCATTAATTGAGCAATTATGAAGATTGTATATATGCACAAAAATATATAAATATTAATAATATTGAATGCAATAATATTCCTCTCAAGTAAACTGCCAAAAGGGTTTTATGATGAGGGTTGCTTGAATGTTCTTCCTTTCCATCATCGCCTTACCACCACCAGCACCACCAGCACCACCTCCACAATATCATCATTAAAATCATCAGCATCACCATCACCATCATTGCCAGTTTGATTGCCAAAAAGCAGTAAAAAAGAAAAACTACCCACTCCCTTTTTTTGTTTTTTAATCCGATGGGTAAATCCAGGAATTCACCGTACTTTCACCCCTGGTAGTTGTAGTAGTAGAAACAACAATATTCCCCAATAACATCTCCTTGTCACGCTGCAATTGCAAAATATTGGATGATGAAGAAGATGAGCCCGTAAAGTTAAACTTACAGTTCGCTGCATTATTATTATTATTATTCGAACGCGTTGCTGCTTCTGTCGTCGTCGCTGTTACTCCTGCACTGCTACTGCCTCTCCAGGTAACTTCATGATCGTTTTGCAGTACTGACAATAACTGCTGCCCGGTAGCACTGCTGCAGTTAATGTGGAGCGGCTGTTCTAAATGCGTGCCTTCCGATACCGACTGGAACGAGAAATTACGCACCGCGTTTTGATCTTCCATTGCTGCTGCTGCTGCATTGTTGCTAGTGTTCAATGAGGAGAGCAGCTGCACCTTCGATCGCGATGGGTAGAGACTCGATCCTGACCCAGATCCCGATCCGAAGAGATCGAAGCGGCGGGAGTAGGAGGGGTAGGAGGAAGAGGACGAGCCAGCGGCGTTGAAGGGCGGGGAGGGGATGCCGGTGAACTCTTGCACCATAGCTCTGAAGTTTGTGGTGTCCGTGGTGAGGACGGTGGTCGGGGCTCGGCGCGAAGCTCTAGTTCGCTTCTTTGCGGTGGATTTCGGGTGTAAAGCTGCTGATGATGGGTTCGTTTGGCGATTTTGGGTCGATCCGTCCGCGGTGGGTTCGGATCTTAGGGATGTTGGATTCACAAAGGAATCAGGCGGGTTGAAATTTGTGTTGAAATCGGAAGGAAAATCGTAGAGATTCGAGGGGGTTTGGAGATGGGGGTTTTGGTAGTTATGGTGGGAAAGATGAAAAGGGAATTGTTGTTGTTGTTGTTGATGATGTTGATGATGTTGTTGATGATGAATCGACTGCGGCTGTGGAATATTGGGGTTGAAGAAAAGCGGTGGCGGCGGCGGCGGAAACAGTTGCGAGTGTTGATGATGAGAATCGTATTCTTCATCGCCCCCGCTCGAAGATTGCAAGCTTCCGCTACCGGAATCCATAACGTACACTGATATCTACTTTTGAAGGAGTGTCTAATGAAATAAATAAGAGTGATGGAGGGAGGGGGCGAGGAAATGTCAAATATGACTTGGGAGCTTTTGGAATCAGCTTTTGAAGGGAATCAAACTCTTGAATTAGTTTGTAAATATTTTGAGTTGGGAAGCAAAGAGAGAAAATAGATGGTAAATAATGACACGGCCGGTGGGAGAGAAAAACAATGGAATTGGAAGGGGCTAATTAAATTAAAAAGAAATTAGAAAAGTCCTTTTTTTTTCTTCTAGGGTTTTGTTTTTAGAGATTGAAAGGAATGAAAATGAAAGAAAAAGGAGCCAAGAAGGAAAAGATAAAAAGGAAAGAGGGGTTTGAGAAGTGAAGAAGATGGGTGGATGTGGACCCGCCATTTGTGAAAGGGGTTGCTGGCTGGCAACGGGTCAAACTCAAGCTCAATATGAAAGAGAGAGGGAGAGAGGGATTCAAGAAAGAGAGACGAAACCTCCCGTATTCGTAAATATTCGAGTGAGTATAGGAGAGGGAAGCTCCGATTCTACATTAAAAAGAGTAAAAAATTAATTTTTAAGTAAGTGATCACTACACTGAATTACTCATAATTTTAAACATTTCAAATCACTCTTCACAATTTAAGTCTTAAGAGAGCTTAACATTCAATTTAGTACAATTTTTAACATATTTTGTTTATGAACTTTAAAATGTATTTAATAAAGTCTTAAAATTTTCAATTTATTTTGTTAAAAGGTCTTTTAAGTGCGAAAGCAAGAAAAATAACACACAATCTTATCCTACGCTTACAAATTAATAGGTCATAAGTTCAATTTCTGATCTCCATTATTAAATTTAAAATGAAAAAAAGAAAAAGAAAAAGTAGGTATAGGGTGGGGAAATAGAAAGTAGAGACAGTTTAGAGGTGGCCTAACAACAACTTGAATTGGGTTAAAAAGAGAAATGTTTATAGATATTTGGTGCATTAATTTGCGATGTAATTGAAAATGAAACCCCCTCTTTGGTTTCTTGCGTTTACCAACATTTTCACAAATAAAACACCACGTAATTGCCCTTCGTGGTCCCTTTACCAAAGACTTCATTATTCGCTCGGTTTAATTTTTATTTCTTTATTTCTACATTTTCATCATAATACAATTTGCATTTACATACAAAAACAATAACTCAGCGACATTAGTGTATATTTATTGACCAAATGAATCTCCTACCTCACACCTATAATTATTGTAAAAACAAAAATAAAATTCTATCTGAATGTAAAGTTCAGATTTATGAACCTCCCCAGGTATAATGTTTGAATACAAAAGGTAAAAATATGATAAAAGAGTGAAATTCAAAATCAAAATGAATTTAAGACCAACCATATCATTTTTTTATTTGTTTGACTTGATCTTAACTTAATTAATGAGTCACAAAAGGAAAACTTAAGGTCAATGCACCTTTTTTAGATTTTTTTTTTTTTTTTTTTGAATTCGTCAACTTTTTGTAGATGAATTTAAATCGTCTAAAGTTTTGATTGAAAATAAAATGTCTTAACGAGTTTAACTATATATATATACATGTTTTTTTTAGTATAGCTATGCATAAATGGATAGTCTAGTTGAAAAAGTTTGGATGGTAAAGAAAACATATAAAATTTATTTATTTATTAAGTATAAGTTAGAAGAAGTTGAACCACAAACCTTAGAGCAAAGATACGATTCTCAAATTTAATGAGAAAGTAGTAGATCGTAGTTTGAAAACATTAATTCAAGCTAATAAAACTATATATATAATTGCTAATTTTGATAGTTAATCACTAAAAATTTACTCCTGCTAAAAGTAATTTGGTTAAAATATTATTTTAATGTACTTTTAGTATTGTTTAATTTTATCTAAAAAGATATTTAATTCAAGCTAATAAAACTATATATATAAGCTAATACAATATTAAAGTATATTAATAATTATGGATGTAAATATTTTAAAAATTGCATATGTTTATATTTGTTTTGTGAAAACAACCTAACTAATACAATTTCCTTATAAATTAGCTTCATACTTGTTGGTAATCTTATGTGTTTTATTGATGGGTTTGATTTTATTTACTATTATTTTTTTAATTTGATTTGAAAAAGAGTTTTAAATAACTATATATTTTTATTTTTTCAGAAATTAAATAACTATATATTAATGCATGTAAAATGTGTTTAATTTATACATCCCACAAATTTGAAAAACTTATAAACAAGTTCACTCGCCAAACATGAACTCAACTTTTTGAACCCTAAATAGCACCTTTCTTGCTCGTGACCCTTTATTGCTTCCAAAGTAGAAGGCAATTATTTTTTCTTTGAAACTTATATTTGGTAGAAATTTATAAATATATTAAACCACTAAAACGTCATAATTCAATTACATAAAATAATAAATAATAAGATATGATTACGTCCATCTGACATATTTATTTTAATGTAAAAGGAAACTCAGCCATATTAGGAGCCGGATTTTCCCCTTGAATTAAGGAAAACTCAACGTTTTCATTTATTTATTTCTACTTCATTATTATCATATTTGTAAATCGTAAACTCATTTACTTTTTTCTTTCTTCCTTTTTCTTCCTTTTATTTTGTATTTTTGTTTTGTTCTGTTTAGCTTTCTTTTCTTTTGTTTTTGTTTTAGTTTTTGCTGAATTTTGAGTTTTAAATATAAAAAAAATCGACAAACCTAAGTAACTCGAACTACTTAACTCAACTCGTAAATTAGTTAATTATAAATTTCTTTTGATTGAGTTATAATTTTAAAGTTATTGTTGAACCAGATCAATATACAAATTGGTTGAACCTAATCCAAAATTGATTTAAAATAATATTATAATAAATATATATATATATATATATATATATATTAATGTAAGTTTAATTAATAAGAGAGGTATGGACTTTTTTTTAATTAATAAGTTTAATTAATAAGAGAGGTATGGACTTAATCTAAGTTTAGGTATATTATAAGCTGTTTATGTTTTACCTATGTGCAAGCTATGAATTGAATCTTGAAAAGGAAAATGAAGATTGTCATACAACTTGAAAAATCCAAATCATTTTAATAAAAAAGAAATATAAGGTTAGGTTGAGTTTGATTGCTAGATTAATTACATCAAAATTTTGGGTTAATCCATAAAATACCTCTAAATCAATCCAATTCAACCTAGCTCATTCTCTAAGCTTAATTTGTGAGTATTAAAGAAAAAAAAAAAAGAAAGAGAAAAAATTGGAATCTTGGCTCCAGATCAGCCTTTGACTTAGTCAAAGCTCAGAAATAAGATCAAGCTAGCTATGATGGAGAGAGCTACATATAAATCAGAGAATCTTTCCTCTCAATAAATCCCAGCTGTGATCTTAAATGTAAAAGGACTTCAATTATATATTTTAGAGGAATCATATATGACAAAACAGTAATTATATTCAAACTAACAGTAAATGCAACAATCGAAAAAGATTGTAAATTGTTTATTTTTTTAAAAAAATTACTGTGTACGTGCACATAATTCAATGGATAAACAAGGTAACACCTGGAAGAAACAAATGAAAATAAGAAATAAATTATGTATTCATAGATTTAGGCTGAGGAAGTCAGCAAA
>JBBMEF010000018.1:889968-924725 GCA_037832685.1 Sicyos baderoa | reverse complement strand
TTCTGTACTCGTCTGGTACTACCGGTCGAGTGAAAGGCGTGTTACTGAGTCATCGGAACCTTATTGCGGTGAACTCCGGCCGTCGCGGAGTGAATACGATCGGTGGAGAGATGGAGCTGCAGCCGGTGGATCTGTGTTTGTTGCCGTTGTTCCATGTTTACGGATTCGTGATGTTGATTCGAACGAAATCGCATGGGGAAACGTTTTTTTTTTGGTGGCGTCTCCCACCCACGCCACCAAAATGTGATTTTTTTTTTTTTTTTTGACTGTTACGATTTAACGGCAACGTTTGGTTGCACGGGTGGGAGAGGAGCGACAAAAAAAAAAAGGGTCGTCGCGTGTCTCCCATCCACGCGACCTTATTTTGCAATTTCGCAGACATGCCACCGACCATAATAGACGTATTAGTTTTTTCAAAAAAAATAAAACAAAAAAAATAAAAATCAAACAAATGCCATTATTTTACAATTTCAGAATTATTTAAAAGTCAAAAAGTCAAAACCCTAAAAATCCTCCTCTGTGACAATCGGCCCTCCCGTTCGCAGCTTCTCTTCGACTCGACCAGAGGTGAGAGCTCCTCCACCAGACGCCGCCATGGTTGGAAAGCTCAAAGAAGAATCCACCGTCAGCGAACCAGTCGCCCAAAATCCTTCCCCAAAACTCGAAAAGAAGAAGAAGAAGAAGGAGAAGAGAGACAGAGACTCGAATGAAGTTTCTCCGAAGAACAATGTACAGGAAGGAACCGATTCAGAGCTTCACAAGAAGAAGAAGAAGCACAAGAAATCGAAGGACGAACAAGTAAGCAACATCACAACCTCCGACGAGAAGGAAGAGCCTAAGGTGGAGGAAACTTCCACCGATCGAACCGTGGTAGTCACTGGTAAAGGCGTGGAGGATGCGAAGTTCGCATCGATCAAGTCGTTCGACGAAGCGAAACTTCCAGATAAAGTATTGGAGTGTTGTCGCACTTTCAAAAGCCCGTCGCCGATCCAGTCACACGCTTGGCCGTTCTTGTTGCATGGTCGGGATTTCATTGGCATCGCTGCTACTGGATCAGGTTAGCGTTTTGTGATGAGATTGTAATCTCTGTTGTGTAGCAGTGGCTGATTTTTGTTGTTGTTATCTGTGGTTTTAGGTAAGACTCTGGCGTTTGGTGTGCCTGGTATTATGCATGTGATGAACACGAGGAAGGGCAAGATGTCGCGGGGTCGGAATCCTCTCTGCCTAGTTATGTCACCTACGAGGGAATTAGCTCAACAAGTATGTTTTTGCAAACACTTCGATTTCATATTTTAATGATAGACTGCATCATTAATCACATATAAACGTCGTTTGGCGCCAACAAAACACAGCTCTTGAGACTCTATATCCGGGGTTACAACGCACGTCCCTAGGTCGGACACCGGGAGATATCGATAGAATGGAGACACGGGAGGTGTCTACAAATTAATGCCATAGGTGAGTCTCGAACGTGGGACTTTGAGAGGAGCATATTTTCAAAGCCCAAGCCTTTGACCACTGCGCCATCCCTTGGAGACTCTAGATAGGGAGAAATTAGACCAACTTTTATCGGTTTACGACATGACATGAAGGGCTGTCATGTTAACCCTGATAAGTGAGGGTTTCAACTTTCAATCGCTTGATTTGAACACAGTGGAATATGTTAATTTGCTATGTTACACGTTTTATGGACTATGTTAGTGTTACTTGAGTTGAGTGATGGGATCAGAACCTTTTAAAACTTTTGCATCTTGAGATTATTGTACTTGTAAAGTTGAATAAAAAAATATCTTAGCTTGTAGCGAGTCGCGAGCATAAGATGACATCAGTTATATGAGTTTTTTTGGAATGAAACATCCAATGACCATGAGATCACAATAATTGTGTTCTCGTTGCAATTCCATTACCATCTTATGTCGATCTTGTTGTGTTACTCTCAGATTTGGAATTAATTATGGGCTTCATGTGCTATGACAGATTTCAACTGTACTTCAAAATGCTGGAGAACCATGTGGTGTGACGTCTACTTGTCTGTATGGAGGAGTCTCCAAAGGAAGCCAAATATCTAGTCTTAAATCTGGCGTTGTATGATCTTTTCGCTTCCTCTTTGTGATTTTATGACTTTTTTCTTGATGTTGTAGATGTCGACCAATTTGGGAATTTCACTTCATTTTTTTACTGAAGTTTGGAATGTTAATATGGTGCCATTTTTATAATTTATATTACACGCACACACAGACTGACTGGGACATACTCATGCCTCTTACTTTTTGCCTCAACAAGCTATGTTTCGTTCTTTTCTTCTTCTTCGCGCCTGAGTCTTGACGCTTGCACTTTTATGTTATTACACTCAGGACATTGTGATTGGAACTCCTGGGCGCTTGAAGGATTTGATGGAAATGGAGATTTGCAGACTTTCAGAAGTGTCCTTTGTGGTATGTGAGCATCTTTGGTATCTCCTTAGCTGATAAATGGTCAATTTGAGCTAAATCTATCAATATCTATCTTTTCTTCGTTGAGTTTTTTGCTGTTCTATTTGTCATGTTGTGCATTTATGCATGGATGCAAGGTGTTCATGAAAAAAATATGCATGGCAATGCATGGGATTTAACATCATTATTATTTAGTTGTGTAGTCATTAAATATTGAAGTATTGAAGCATGGCGTGAGTTTCTAATAAGACATGATGCGAGTTTTGTGGGAATCTGTGAAACTCTATTATCTTATTTTGATACCATAGAAATTGTAAGTGTCATTTGGTCCAGTTTGGAGAGGTCCTTGGGGGAGGTTTGGTCGAATGATCAGATATGATGAATCTAAGGAGTTTTGATGTGTACAACTATTAATAAGACAGCTTAAATTATTGTAGGTTCTTGATGAGGCCGATCGAATGTTGGACATGGGATTTGAACCAGAAGTGCGATATATATTAAGCAAGACTTGTACAGGTTAACTTATTTGGTCTTCATTTGCACTTTATCTGTATTGACTGAGCTCAATCGTTCTCTCACACTTTTGAATGACTGTTATATCTTGAGTTTCTACAAGACTAAAGATTCTGTGGTGATGTGCTCTCATATTAAGCTCTAACCCTTTTGCAGAACGTCAGATGGTTATGTTCAGTGCTACATGGCCTCTACAAGTCAACCAATTGGCTCAAGAATTCATGGATCCGAACCCCGTAAAGGTGTGCACACTTTGCAATTATTCAATAATGTCCTATTTTTTTCTTCTTCAATTTTTTAAGATGTAAGTATTTTGTGACAGGTGGTTATAGGTTCTGAGGATTTGGCTGCTAACCATGATGTCATGCAAATAGTTGAGGTATAACTTTCGTATCCAGACGAGCTTGGTGCATCTAAATAAGCAAAATAGAGTTAATACTCATTATTAATTATTGACATGGATAGGTCTTGGATGATCGTGCACGTGATAATCGTTTAGTGACTCTTCTTGAAAAATACCATAAATCCCAAAGGTATTTAGGTCTTTCGTAAATTTTAAGTTATTATAACTAATGATTTGTTCTTCTTAACCATATCCTATGGTGGGATAGTAACATGTATGTGCTTTGGAGAATAATGGTCGGGAAACACCGGGGTTTTTTTTATTGTCATTTCAGGAACAGAGTATTGGTTTTTGTCTTGTACAAGAATGAAGCTGCACGAGTTGAAAATATGCTCCAGAAAAGGTAATGTTACATCGTAGTAGATTGATGTGAACAATTTTGCCTCTAACCATCGTGGGCCAAGGGTTGGCCAGACACTCACGAATATAAAAAAAAATTGCTTTAACTC
This sequence comes from Sicyos baderoa, assembly GCA_037832685.1. Lineage (NCBI taxonomy): Eukaryota > Viridiplantae > Streptophyta > Magnoliopsida > Cucurbitales > Cucurbitaceae > Sicyos > Sicyos baderoa. Next base: position 920,928 of record JBBMEF010000018.1, on the reverse strand, counting down.
CAGATTAATCCGGTCATGGTTCTTAACTCCCGATGAATGATCTCTCTTAACTTTCTCACTCTTTCTTCCTGTACCTGATTCTCTAGGGGTTGGAAGGCTGTTTCTATACACGGTGACAAAGCACAAACTGAACGCACAAAAGCATTGTCATTATTTAAAAGCGGAAGCTCTCCACTAATGGTAGTATACATTTGCAGTGTTATGACTATTTTTCATTTTGTCAGTCTCTTAAGATTTTATTCCATTATAGTTTTATGAAATTTACCTTCTAGTCTTCTGCTTCTTCATGCCCAAATGCATTTTGTCATGATGTTACTCAAATTTTTATTTTTTTTGTAATTATATAGGTAGCTACGGATGTAGCCGCTCGAGGTTTGGATATTCCAGATGTAGAAGTAGTAATTAACTATAGCTTTCCTCTCACAACTGAAGATTATGTCCATAGAATTGGGAGGACTGGACGGGCTGGTAAAAAGGGTGTTGCTCACACATTCTTCATGCAACAAAACAAGGTTATTTTGGCTATATATTTATTTATTTATTACGACAATTTCTTCAAAAAATGATAATAATAATTTGACCTTGCCTTTTCTTTAGGGACTTGCTGGGGAGCTGGTAAATGTTCTCCGTGAAGCGAAACAAGTCGTACCTGATGCACTCCTGAAATTTGGTACTCACGTTAAGAAAAAGGTAAAAGGTCCTGATGCACTCCTGTGACATTAATTTATAGATACCTCTCGTGTCTTCATTCCTTTGATGTCTCTCGGTGTCTGGCCTAAAGACACTGATAGATAGACTCCATAAATCAAGTTAGTAGAATATTTTTGACATCAAGTTAGTAGAATTACAAAATAAATCAAAGCATATTTTGAATGTAGTTAAGGCCAAAATAATGTTTTTTATAGGAAATCATGCTGAAACATTCCCTTAGGTTCAACTTTCTGAGAGTCATAGAACTCGTTTATTTACCGTGTTATCTTTTTGTAAAAAAAACTAAATAAATGGTCCTCTCTTCTATGACACTGATTAATGGAGATGTTTTCATATCCTGTAAAAAAAAATCATAAGTTGGCGTAGTGATAAAAAATACTTTGGAGAAATAAGAGAGAGAATGAGTTCGATTCATAATATCCACCAAACTAAATGTAATTGGGTCATGTGGTTGTATGAGATTAATTGAGCTGCACACGTGACTCGAATATTCTTGGATATAAAAGACAATGCTCGAGAAGGAAGATTAGTATACTGATTGAGCTATATCGGTACATTAATTTTTCAAATGATTTTGATGGTTATACATGTTAACGACAGGAATCCAAGCTTTATGGAGCGCACTTTAAGGAAATTACAGCAGATGCCCCCAAGTCCAAGAAGATTACATTCGATGATTCTGACGAAGATTAATTTTATTACTCAAAATTCTTCCAAATTTTTGCAGGGCCTGAAGCAAGCAAAATAGGTTCATTTAAATATTTAATTTTATTATGTATTGCAAACATAACATTTTCCTGTCTATTTATAAATTTTGATCTTGTGGGGTGCTATCAATGTATTGATCAATGAGGTTTGAAAAAAAGTTACAATCGATTAATGCAATTCTACCTCTTTGATTTAAGTTATGCTTAGTTGACTTGATAAATTGACTTTTCTTAAGATCCACCATTCTTCTTTTCTTTTCTTTTTTCTTAAGAAAAAATACATTTATGCGTTTATTATTTGTAATGTAGCTGGTACAATTAAAAATGAATAAAGTTGAGAACTAGTAATATTTATATACAACTTTGCATAAATTGCACGAGATTTACTAACTTGGTAACATAGAAAAAGTAAACACATATCAAATTAATAGTCTCAATTTGTAGTATCTTGTGATTTTTTCTACAAAAAAAAAAAAATGCATTATCTCATGCTATACCAACATGCAGTTGGACTATTTTTATTAGATATATGATTAATTCTCAATCAGATGATCATCATAGATTTGGGAAGAAAAATCATACATAGCAAACTCAAACTTATAGTACAAATCAAATACAACCTTAAAAAAAAAAAGGCATCAAAAGATCATAAAGAAGATTTTACACATCAATAGGGTCTTGAAACTGATCAAATTGGTGAGAATTGAGAAGGTGTTTCTTAGGGCTTCTAAAGCTTCCATGATTTGATCTCTCCTTCCTTCCCCTCATGAACTGATTGTCTTGAAAAGTCATAGCAACATCTTTTTCTTTGGGCTCTGCCATGGCTGCAACTGAAAGGAAAGCCAAAATGAGAATGAAGATGAGAGAGATTTTGGCCATTTTTTTCTTTTTTTTTGGGTTTGTTTTTGGGAGATGGCTGATATTTGTGGAGGATTTGGTTTGTGAAGTAAAGGGTTTCAAAGGATTGCTTTGTTTTCAAGTCATGTTGGTAATTATTTGGCCCTGGTAACACTCATGGTTTCAGATGACTGCAATGATGACTTTTTACTTTTACAGCTTTGTGGTATCTAAGGGCCACATGCAGAAGTTTCTAAATTCTTTAACTTAATTTTTGAAGATCCTTGTTCAAAAAAAAAAATGATGGTTAAATTTGAAGAAAAGAAATATATTTTATTAGATAGTATGGATATCTATCTCAAAATCAATTGGTGATGAGAGGAATAATCTCATCTATGTAGGCATATACCTAGTGCTTGTAGTCATCCGGGCCTTGATCGTTTTGATCGGATGAAGTCTGAGCACGGGATTGTACCAACAATGCAGCAATTTGGCCGCATGGTGGACCTAATGGGACAAGCTGGTATGCTCGAAGAAGCATTTGAGCTTGTCCGCAGTATCATGACTGTCATACATACACAAAACCGATTTCAATGATCTATGAAGGAGATGGAAATTGCTCTTGTAGGGATTACTGATGAATCACTGAACTGTTCAACCATGATTTGTGGGAGAAAAACTTTTCCATATATTTTCAACTTGAATCTCTAGAATTTCCTAGCACCTAGGGAAAGGTGGAGGGTTGACAATTCTATATGAAGAAATGGTAGGAAGCAATAATAGGCAGATGGATGTCATTAACAAGGTGAGCCCTATTTTGCTTCAGAATGGCACCAAAAACAAATTTGCTTCCACTTTGTAAAATTACAGAAAAAAATCTGTACAAGTAGACACTTAACATCATGGGATAACCTAGTGGTCAAAGAATAAATTTGGGATCCAAAATGCGATGGATTCAATCCATGATGACCACCTACTTGAAAATTAATTTTCAACAAGTTTTCTTAACAGTCAAATGTTGTAGGGTCAGACGGTCTGCACTGTGAAAATAGTCGAGGTGCAGGTGAGCTGGCCCAGACACTCACAAATATTTAAGAAAAGATAGTAGACATTTAGCAATACCAACTGTCCAGAATAATAAGGAACATCATCTCTTATTGATCGTAAGATTAGTACATAATGTAATTTATAAAAACTACAATGGCGTACATTAAATCAGTGAATGAGGGAAGCAATTATTAATTATCTAAAAAGTTGTAGATAATTTTCAAAGAAAATTCACATTTTCAATCCAGATAATAAATCATTCTATGTAATAGAACAAGATGAAAACCTTCCCTTTCCTAAATGTGAACTGATGAAACAGCTGATGTAATTGCCTTGGTTCGCGGATCACAACTTTCCAAAGCAACGCCGCGGGGATCTTCTCGAACAAGGAGAGCCAAAACATCGGCTGAGCTCCATGATTTAATCACATTGCTGGTTGAATCTCCCAAGGTCACAGCAAAAACAGCATCAAACCCACCTGCCCCTGGAACACCAGCTAACAGGACTCCTTCCATATTCATGGTAGCATCTAAAAGCTTGGTTTGAGAATCCGGTTCGATCTACAAATCCCAGAAAATGAAGTTCAGTGTGCTATTATCTACACGTGTTTGTCACCGTCACCATGTCGAGACACAAACAATCATCTACACATGTACTTGTGCAGACAAAATGGTAGAGATGTAATAAGAGAACTAAGTAATAAAGAAGAAAATTACTTAGTTCTCTTACTACATTTCTACCATTTTTACCACACAAGTACATGGGTTGATAATTGTCTGTCTCGACAAGTACATGTGAAGAAAATACTTCTAGTATAGGGACGGGTGTAGTTACCCCGGATATAATACAGTGAAGTTCCGATTTCTCAGTTTCTAAAAAAAAAAAAAGAAAAAAATACTGACCGGAACACCAGCAGCTTCTCCCATCATGCGCATATGATGCCTGATCCCAAGCATAGCATTTCTTGCTCCTAATAATGCGTTAATGATGGCTTGTAGGCTTGGTTCTTTGGCTTGATAAATCCACTGCCACATATTTTTTTTAATAAGTTGCTCAAAAAATAATGCAGATATATGCATGTACATAAAGAGATTATTATTTTCAACACATTTTAAGTCGACAGTAAATGCATTCTGACTAAAACCCAATTATCAGTTCAGATACAAATTTTGGATCAACGGTACATTTTGTGAATATATTGTATTTTGGACTTTTGGTCCACCTCTCAGATTACGTAAAGATTAATAATAAACTATAGTTTTTTTTTTTTTCATTTTCCATAAAAAAAATGCTATTACTTCAATAATGTAGATTCAGATTATAATAAGGATGAGAGAAATACCTTCTCAGAGGTCAACTTGGAACAACTGTTTATGATATATTTGTAAGCATCCCAGTGTTCTGCTGCAAGTTTACTCAAAATACTGAGTTGAGTTTCAAGTTCCGAGTTTCCTTCGGACAACTTCCTCCATGTGTCTAGAGACTGTTGAGGGTCCGATTTTTGCCATTTTTTGACAGCGCCTACCATTGAAGGCGTCGACGACCCTCCCACTCCTGGCTCTCCAAGTACCTATTCAAAGCACCATGATGATGGACAAAAATGAGAAATTATATGTAGAAGTAAGCATGAACTTTTTAATGCGAAACCGAGCTTGCACATAGTTGAAGAACAAAAACCAAGAAAAGGAAGAACAACACAATTTGGAATTTTAATTTCTTCATCCGCACCCAGTTTATGTATTAACAAAGCAAAAAGAAAACGAAAATTGAGAAGTACGGATGCTATTGTGAACCGCAGCTTAGTAGATAGCAGAGCTTAATGACTCCAGAAAACTTAGAAAATAAAGTAATGCTAGAGGGAGCAATTATAATTGATTCAAAAACAGAAAAAACACTGTATTGAACACAACAAATCAAAATTGATGGGATTAGAAAACAAGAGTTCCCATGATAACAAGATCAAGTCGCTTTAAGGAGAAATTTAGATTCCTGTGGAACAAGTAAAGGTTAATTTCTCAATATGTGTGGGCCATGCGAAATTGTACAAATAAATAATTTCAAGTGCTCAAGAACTTAGCATCCAGAAAGGGTATTATAAGAAAGTACGAGTCATATTAGATTAAGTGAGAAAAATTTCAAATCGTCATTCACTAATAGAGCCACATTTTTTAGCACACAAAATTATTGAGTATGGGTCCACCTCAAAACCAATTGGCAATCAGGAGAGTAACTCATATCTCTTATAAATGCTGGTAGGATTCTCCATTTTTCCAATATGAGAAAATTGAGATCCTAATATGCCCCTCAAGATGATGCCTCTTTTGGGCTCACCAATCTTAAATCGAATCTCAATTTCATTTTTATTGAACCGATACCCGTTTGAGCTTTACGGGGTATGATATCATATTAGAGAATATGGGGTTTCACCTTAAAACCAATTGTCAATGAAGGGAGTAACTCATATCTCTTATAAATGTTTGGAGGACTCCCCATTTTTCCAACGTGGGCAATTGAGATCCTAACAAAATTAACTTCAAAACGCACAACTTTTTGAGGTGGTAAGTATAAAAGTGCCTTCCAAAAAAAAAAAAAATTAACAGGCAGATTCCGGATGCTTACAAGAGTCATTAATGGAGGCAAAGAGAACTTAGTCCTCTCATGGTCCCACTTCTGATTTAAGATATCGATAATGACCTCTTGTATTGGTATCCCATACGTGGCTGCCTGCATGGTTGCATATAGACAGTAAGACAACAAAATAAAAGAAATTGAAGCTTAAGGGGAGAATAATGTCTAAATATTTTCTTGATTGAACAAGCTAAGTGTTATCTTTTCTGTTCTCAATTTTCAAGTTGTACCCACAAAAAAGAATACAACAGTGCCAGGTTTCTACAAATTGAAATCGTTAAGCCGAAAAAGAAGTGCATTTAGGGAAACCTAAGTTCCAAGCAGCTTTGTTCTCTTCTATATAGAGGAATAGAGTTATATATTGCTAGGAGGTCTCCACTCAAGGTGGGATCCTCAACAACTACTAAAGGACTTCCATCAACTTCCTATGCAAACAAATCCAAAGTAAAACAAATCTATTGAGGAGCAATTCAGTAAAGCTCTTCATGGGTAGTGAAGTTTAGGGAGAAATTTTCAATGTATTCAATGAATAACCAAATACGTCCCCAAGAGGGGGTGGCACAGTGGTTGAAGACTTGGGCTTTGAAGGTATGCTCCCTTCAATGTCCCAGGTTCGAAACTTACCTGTGACATAACTCCTTCGATGTCTCCTGGTGCCTGGCCTAGAGACGGGCGTGGTTACCCTTGTTTCAAAAAAAAAAAAAAAACCAAATACAAAAAAGATAAAATAAACAGGAAATTACAGAAAATGATAAAACTAAAATGAACAAAGAATTTTAACTACTAAACATTGGATAAAATTAGAACGGTAACTAATCTAAAACAAAGATAAAAATATGTAAAATAATATAGATCTGCAGGTAGAAAACGAAACAACCTTCTCATAAACAAGGATACACACACCAAAACTGATGAATTCGTTTTTATTTAAGTCGAGAATGCAGTATGACCAAACAACATGTAAAGAGGGATAGCCTATCAAGAAGAGACCTGAGCAGAAGAAAGCACTTCTGGTGAAAACCGAACATAGCGCTGACTGCCATAAACCGCAGAGCTGACATCAAAGCCACTGCCAACTTTTCCTTGTGCAATGCAGTGAGCGCTTTGAGCTATTATATGCACCAAATCAAGATCTGCACTGCCTTTCTGTTCCTGGTCACTTGTCATTAAGGAAAGATTTACAACCCCTAGGTAGTTAAGCAAAGCAGCAACTACAGCAGCGGTCATTGCAGCGGATGAGCCCAATCCAGTTTTTGCAACTTCGGGCTTGCAATCTTTCCCACATGATTCCTCATCATTGAAGGTAATTGATGAAAAAGGAGGCAGGGAAGCCAATGAATCCGATGTTAATGGGAGTCCACGAGCCTCAATCTATGAAACAGACATAAGTAAAACTCTAAAAGCCAAGATCTAGAGTACAGCCAAATAACTTGACAAGAAAATGAATTGAAAAGAGATAAATGCCCAATGGGATAGTACCTGATTCCGATATGAGTAGAACTCGTTGCAACCTAAAATGGTGATATCGAGACCTGCAAGTTCAGTTTGAATGAAGCATGAGTTAGTACGATGTACAGGAAATATAGAGAATGAGAAGGAAAAAAAAAACTAAACATTACCCTGCACGAGCAGTTTGTGTAATGCATCCTTATTGTCCTTGTCAACAAATTTTGCACATGCAGCTGCTACACAGTATTCCACTGCTTTTTCTACAAAGGGGTTTCCTGATTGACTGAAAACAGCACGCAGTACATATAAATGAACATTAATTACGAACTGAAAAGCAGTTTACCTCTATCGTGCTAATAACTCTGAACTCAACTAATTTTTTTTTTTATAGGAAATGAAAACATCTTCATTGATAAAATGTAAGTATTACAGAAAAGAGGGGAGATGGCCAGGTTGTGAGCCTTTTTTACGAGGAGATAACACATAAATAATTACAAGTCCGATTACTCTCGGGAAGCAGACACAACTAATTGAAATCCCTTAACTAGAGATACAGCAAAGAAGCACCTCTTGATGACTAAACCACAGTAATTTAGATCACTGGAAATAAAAGTGTAATGAAGTTCAGGAATGTAAGAAGAGACAAAAATCGAGTTTAGCTAGTTCTATTAAGATAGCAGCATAGACGGGTGCTTATAACCAAAAGTTTCAACGCTCAACAAGAATAACTAATTTACTTGCCTTGGAGAGACACTCTGAAGAGATTGGGTTTTCAATGATAATTTGTAGATGCTCTCTCTCAGGAGCTGAGGAGACGTCAACCTAACATCTGCCCATGACTGAAAAAATGCATTTGACAAATGTTGATAGAAAAGTTTTACATAAGAGCTGGTTTGAATATTATAATTTGCATATATTAAATTGAATTCTAGATGTAATATTAATAGTAATAACAAAATGAATGAAGCTCGATTTATATTCTAACTACTTTCTCTATGCAATGGAGTTTAGTCTGATAACTAGCTAATCATAGGTGGCAAGTTGTTTAAGCATAATTGCCAGAAGGGCATGACCACTAATACATGGTTATGATCCTAAAGATAACCAGGAAACTATTTTGATCCCTACTCTCAATGTACAAAATACAGAACATATCATCAACAACAAGCAACCTCCAAAATAATGCAGCTAACATAGCTGAAGTTCGAAGGATCAAGAAACAACAACTTCATAGAGGGCAGTTTTAAAAAGAATCACACACCCAAGCCCAGCTGTCGGGTTTGATTTCCTCGTTAATCGGTTTTACGATTGCATAAAAACGAGCATTGGTACTAAGTACAAGCCCTGCATTCGGCCTCTCCAAGATAAGGTAACCTCCAGACATTAGAACTTTCCCTGGAGCTGAAACAACCCTGCGAGAGACGAAATTATGCAGCAAAAATAAGATCTCAAAATGCATGTACAAACATACAGCCATTGATAGAGATCATACTGAGATTAATTCAGAATCATCGACTACAAATAAATAAATAAATAAAAATTGTCCCGAGGTTTTCCTCTAGGTTTTTTTTTGAAACAAGGTAACCACGCCCGTCCCTAGGCCAGGTACCAAAGACATCGAAGGAATAGTTTCACAAGTGAGTCTCGAACCTGGGACCTTGAGGGGAGCATACCCTCAAAGCCCAAGTCTTCAACCACTGCGCCACCCCTTGGAGACTTCCCCTAGGTTTAGAAGAGCGAAGCTCCAAGTTTAACTAACAACAATGAATCTCAAACAAACAAAGTCTAGAATCAGTCAATCGTAAAAGGAAATCAAGCTTAAAGGCAAAAACAAACGTACACTGCCATTTCTAGTGTTCCTCGACCAATTTCGACTTCAAATCAGCTGCTGAACCAACTCAAACTAACGTATAATCGCGAATGCGCTGGAAATCAATGAATGACTTTAAAATTGAAGTGCTGTATCAGAAAAATGCACAAAAATTCCAAGAAAAAACACACACAACAAAAACAGCTTACAAGTAGTGCCAGTGGTGATATGATCGGAGGATCGGAAGGGATCAAATTGTTGAGCTCTCAGAACTCCGGCAATGGAAAACTGAAAAACGCCCGTCGATTGTGGCTTTCTGTTTGATTTCCTTCACAGATTTTCTACACTTTGCTGTTTGTTCAGCTCTCGGATAAAGAATGAACAATTTGGTATAAGAAAAGGTTGGTAAGGACTGAACAATTTCTTCTTTTTTTTTTTTTTTTTAAGAAACAATAAGAATGAACAGTTAAAAGGCACGTTTCTCAAAAAAAAAAGAAAAAAAAAATTAAAAGGCACATTGATGTGTTTCTTTGAAATTGAAGCTTATTTTTACTCCTATTTTATATGTAAATAAAAATATCTTCATAACCAAATTTCAAAAATATAAAAAATAAATGTACGATAGATAGTTACCATGAATTGAACCTATCGATTATCCTTTTTGATTAGTGAAAACAAATAAAATAATAAAGTATAAGAATCAAAATAATATTTTAATCCATAATTATTGAAGGGTTGATAAAATAGTTTTCCTATCAAAAATAGTACAGTTTTAGAAATATCCTGTATACCTAGTAACAAAGTTTAGTGAAAATACAAACAAAAGAACAAACTTATTATAAAAAGTTAAATATTATTTTTTTATGTACTTTTTAAATATTATTTTGTAATGTACTTTTTTAATTCAACAATAGAAAATAAGACTTGTTTTTAGAACTACCCTAATAGAAAATAAGGTTCTGTTCAGATCCAGGTTTCAAAAATAATAATAATAATAATAATAAAATCTGTTCAGATCCAGGATTCAAAATTCACGAGATAAATAGCATATACTTCACAGTTCACACTTTACCCGACCAATTTCTAATGAGATCAAAAGGGAAAATAAAATTCAAATGATTACTACATTAGAACATTATCAATAATTCAATAATAGCCAAATTCCAAAAAATCAGAACTAACAAAAGAAAGAAAATCGCATTCCTAACATATATAAAGTTGAATCATACCAAATTCTTCAATAATTAATAATTAATGCAATAGAACTATAGAAGAAAACAGCCCTATATAACAACTAATCCAAATACAACTCAACCATGAAGAGATGTCTGAATCATTTATCCTAATTTATCAAAAGTGAACACAAGAAAAAATCTTAAAAAATCAATGCAATAAAATAAAATACAACCTCATTTAACATCCATATGGGTTGCTAATAAACTCATAAAATACATACATTCGATATGCAGGTATACTCGATTAGACATTCATAGATAGTCTTTTTTTAAAAAAACGTTAATTCATAAAAGCGAAAAAAGAAATCGATGCGATTGGAATTCAGATGATTATTGATCTAACTGCATTTGGCATTCCCAACTGAATCAATCATAAGATGGAGCCAAGCATTCATCAACCATGTCCACTAGATTAGGATTTTCCAGTGCGGCTGCAACTCGTTCTTTGTCATTAAGTTGTTTGTTTACTGCAAGTGAAAACACCGACTTAAGGAACCAAAGCAGGCAACACTTTATTGATGCTTTTCCTAATATAAACTAGATGCCAGATAGAAATTTATAGAAAAGTAAATTTCATGGCGGATACCTGCTGCTTCAGTAGCATGCGATCCGGGAGCTACTCTAATGTCCACCTAAGAAAATGGAGAACGAATCTTAAGCAATCGAAAATAAAAATGTTAATGTAAAATGTAATTGTTTTGCAGTTTTCCTGATAAGGGATTGCAGTTTTCAGCAGAAGTTTTACAACATAATTTTATTTTCCTTTTTTTAACTGAGAAATCGTAGCTTCGCTCCACTATACTCGGAGTAATCCCGCCCGTCCCTTTGCCAAGCACCGAGAGACATCGAATGATTGGAGACATGAGAGGTGTCTAAAAATTAATGTCACAAATGATTATCGAACCTGAAACCTTGAGCATACTTTCAAAACTCAAACCTTTGACCATAGTGGCCCTTGGGAATAGAAGTTTTACTACATAATTCAACTTACTTCAAGTTCTAGATTTCCTACTATTACAATACAATGAGTAGTTAAGAGTATCCATCAGTTTACCAAACTCTAATTCTAAGACAATCTTAGGTATTCTCATAGAAGTGATGTCGCTATCATCGGTTTCTCTTATTCACAAGTGTAATTTTAACATGAAATAGCATACATGATTAAGAGTCGGATTCTACAACTACATGCTTAAATGGACCCACCCATTCATAAATGAAAATAAATGCTTGGCCAATAATAAGTGAACAAGATTCAAGATCACTACCTTGTACCGAGAAGGTAGGCTCCTCATAAGTTTCACTCTCAAGCACAAACCAATAATTGTTGCCATGCTACAATGTTCAACTGTTGGTGTAAATGTTACTCTGTAAGAAAGAAAATTGTTTTCAGAAAGGAACCCGATCACAGGTATAAACAAACATTACAATTATGATTTTGATCAATGTTTTAAAAAGCTCTAGGCACACTAAAAAGCTCTAGGCGCAATGGCCGTATGGAACCTCAGGCGTAAGGCACAGGCTTTTTAATTTAAGGTGCACCATACAAAAAGAAACACACAAAATATATATATATACATGTATATATATATATATATGTATACAATAAAAACACTTTCATAAACAAAAATGAAGTTTTAACCAAGAATAATATATAAAATATGGAAAGAAATGAAGTTTAACTAAGAATAATATATAAAACATAACTAGATTCAACTATTAACCTTTATTTCATGGAAAGACATGTAAGATTCAACTATTAACTTCTGAACGTAGTATTGTGAAGAACTCGCGGACGATGGTATGGATGAAGAATTAGAGAATGTGTGACTACAGAAGCGGAAGAATATAAGTTGCAAAGGAGAGAAAAAGAGAAAGAAACTGAATGTCGTTTTTGTGAATTGAAGAATTCAGTTATTTAAGGTATTGTGATGTCTTGAATCAGTTATCTCGCACTTCTAATTACTTAGTATAATAGTACAAAAAAAAACAAATAAATAAAAAAGCCCACGAGGAGCAAGCTGCCTTTCCAAGGCAAGGCGCCAGTCTCACGCCTTTTAAAACACTCATCACTAATTTTGATAAATGAGTTTAGTAAGACAGAAATACTAAAGATTAGGTTACCTCACATAACTAAGATTGTCATCTACTTCAACTGCATCTTCAGTAATTACTTTAAGCTCTTCCAAAGAGTAAGGGTGCTCAGGATCTTTTATATCTCTAATATGATTTAAGAATGTTAAAGAACAAAATGTAGAGTGAACACGTACATAATCTGTTTAATAAACCATTTGAATTCCATAAATCTGATAAATAAAAGGCCTCTTCAAATACGAATCCCCCAAGCCAATTTCATTAAGAAAAGTGAAGCTAAAGAGAATTGGCATGTATCTTTGACTTGCAGATCGCATATTCGAATCCCCCAAGCCTCAAATAATGTTGAACAATATTCCTTGAACCAAAACTATCTTATGTACCATATTAGGCGATAGTTTTGATAAAGAAGTTTTTTTTTTTCTTTTTTTAATTCAACAATATATGGGGTGGATACTTGAACTTGAACCTCAGACCTCTCAGCCATGATTATAAGCATTAACCATTTTACCTATGTTTAAATTGGCCTAATGAAAGAAGTTCTACAGTAAAGTAATTGCTGCACTCCAAATAGTTAAAAGGTGTTGGAGTTTCATATTGACCAACATTTAGTTAAATAATAAAATGTAAAAAGGATATCAAAAATTTCCAACTGATCAATGGATTCCACAGCATATTCGTCGTTATCACATGGAGTGTTGCGAGCCCGCCGCTCTTTCTTTTGGTATACAACTGGATTTGCATTGATCAACCCAGACACCATCTTCTTGCCTGGCTGGTACCATCAACCAAACATTATAAACAAATTTCATCAAACTAGTCTATAGCAGGACGAAGAAAAGGCAATGCCAATATAGAGATGATCACATCTTCTAAATTTGAATCTGATACTATTAACTACTAAATATTATAGAAAACTAATAAAATCGCTGTGAAGTATCTAGTGCTCGACTTTGTGATGCCCCCAAAACTTAGACGAAATATGTAATTAGGTTATTTAGACATTTATGTAATTTCAACCACATTTGAAATAGGATTTTACAGGGTGCAATATGTAAACTCTCTTAAAACTCTAATCCCACTTGATCGTCATTCTGTATTTCGTATTTTGCTTAATAAAAACCGTTCTCTTCTATATCAATGGATGTAGCTAACAAATCGTCAGAGACCGACTTTAACTCATTGTGTTCTTGTCTCACATTTTCCGTTTTTCTCTTTGATTTTTGTTTCGTTTTCATAACAAATCCACTTGTAATGATTAAGTAAGAAGTAAAACAAAATCACTTCACCAAATTTCGACAAAACAAAACATCACGCAATCAATTCAATCTAATGATAAGAATGAATAGAACATAAATACACCAAAGAAAAGCCGTCTCAATAACCGCCCTACCGTGATTTTGAGAATGGCGGAACGTAAAAGATTAATTCCCCTCGCGACAAACCTCACACATCAAAACGCATAATCGCCAGAGAACAAGAAATTAACAAAACAACAGGCGAAACAATACCTCAACGAAACGTTCAACTTCGGTAGGAGAAACTGACGGTTGTCGGATCGAACTCCGATTTCGGCGAAACCCTAGAGAACCAGGCGGAGATGGTGGGAGAAGAAGAACGCGTCCGCAGCTTGAGATTGCTTTGGGGTTTCCGGGGAGCCGCCGGAGGAATACGGCGAACAAAGATAACGAGGGATTTTGACTCTCACCTGTAAATTTGGTTGAAAGTTCTATTAATGGCGGTTCACCTTTGTCTCACCTCATATATATACTTAATACACATTTTATTTTGGTACAAAAACAATTATTTTTTTTTATACGAGATGGCTTGAACATGTAATCTCATAATTACTCGATCTTGGTCATACAAGATACTAGGCTATGTTACGGTTGGCCGTAAAAAAACATTTAATTTAAGGATAGTGAGTTCTCTCTGTGCCGTTTGTTTGGATGTAGTTTTGTATAGAGAAAGTTAGAATTAAAACTTGTTTGGTATTAATTTAAGATGAATAATTATTTTTAATAGCTAAAAAAAATTAAAAATTAGTAATTAAAAATGATTTATTTTTTATTGATTTGTAAAAAATGATGAAAAATTAGTAATTATAAATGATTGAGTGTTTATAAATGAATGATTAAAAATGAATAGTTAGAAATGATAATTATTTTTAAAAATAAAAATGAGGAAAAGTTAGAAAAAACTCGTTTGGATGCAAATTTTAAGTATAGGTTTATGAGTTCTAAAATTAAATCTTACCTAAATATATCAAACAAACCGCTTATAATGTGAGGAGGTTATTGGATGGAGTTTTGAATGGAAAGTTTAAAAGTAAGAATTTATTTTGAATAATCAAATGAATTAACATTTTTATTTTATTAGAAGTAATTATTAAATATTCATTTTAAATTTCCTTAAATTCAACCATCAAACACCTTAAACTTTCGTTTTATTTTTTTCCTTATTTTGACCCTCTCAATTTAAATATTACATGTTAAATTAAAAATAATAATAAATTAATATTTCATTTCTTTATCTAAATTCAGTAACTTCTGGTTTAAATTAACTAATGTATGTTTCTCAAAGTTGACTGAAAAATAATATTACTCTCATCCTATTCAAGAGTAAACGTTCAAGCATCTTGTATAACTTATTGATTATACATTCAAATCCTTATTTCTATTTGTTGTTAGAATAAAAAACAATAATCTTATAAAGTTTCCAAAATTCTTATGGGAGGAATTAAAAAGATTCATTACTTAAGTAGTCGTTAAAAATGTTACATTATTGATAAGGTAAAAATATCTCCTTACATTGATAAGAGAAATAGATTATTTCTTTCGCATCAATTTGTTTAAGCAAATAATGAATTAATACCTAATGATATCATTGTTAATTCAGTTCAACACTAAAATCACGGAGTTGATCTCGAGAATCAATAATTATCTCTAGGATTTGGGGTCTCTAACTTATACTAATAAAAAATAAAATTAAAATTAAAAAAAAAAACATTGTATAATTATATATTTAAAAAAACATGTATCGAGCTAAATTAATATTTTTTAATTATATTAACTAAATAAGAAAAGAAAAATTCACAAAAACCGCTTCATTGGCAAAAGAGCTTAAAATTCACAAATGAACTTAATTGTATTCTGGATGGGGAAAGATATCTCATACATGCATAATATATAATATACTCTGGGTAAATCAAATAAGTCAACTCAATTTCCAGTTAAGAAAAGTATAAAATCAACATAAAAAAAAACTTTATGTCAATAATCTTTTAAGAAAATGAACAAAAATATACAACAAAATCAAAAGAAAAACCATCAACATCTATTGTTTTTTTTTTAAACAAGGTAACCACACCCATCCCTATGCCAGATACCGAAGACAAAGACATCGAATAAGTAATGTTACAAGTGAGTCTCGAACCTCATCGACATCTATTGTTCAAAACGAACAAACTTGCTAAATTTTATCAAATTTTCAGAACCACCTTGTACATTTTTAATTATTTTTCTATAGAACTCAATGCTCCGTTTTATTAATCTTCACGTTTCCAATACTTAACTAAGGTGGATAACTATTGCTCTTATAAATTATTTCTTTAATTAGTTTTCAATAAAATTTAAGTTTCTTTGTTTAAGTTTTTTCTATATTTAATGTGATAAGTTTTCTATATTAATTAGGTTTTTGCTTATATAAGAATAAAAAATATTATTATTTAAGAAAGTTTGAAACCTAACATAATTTTGTATTACAATTAGGAAATAATATTTTGTGATACAACTTAGATCATTTTTTGTGTATCATTAATTTTCTTGATTTCAATACAATTATATTTATTTATTGGTTTACTCTCTTGTTTTCTCTTTTTGTTTAAGAAAGCTTGAGATTTTGATTTAACTTAGCTCTAGCTCAAGCTCTTACCGTGAAGTAGTAATGAATTAACTTTAATCTGATGATTAACCGCGCGACTCATACCCATTCAATGAAAATTCTTATTTATCACATTCTATGAAGATTTTATATTCTTTCCATGAACAAATCATAATGTAGAACTAAATTACAATCTATTTATTAACATGTAATTTTTCCCATTAAATTCTTACGGAATACAATAGTTCTCTAATTCTAATAGATTTGAATCAAATTATTAATCCTAAAAATATCAATTCAAATTATTTTTGGATACTACAATAAGCTTTATTTATATCTCTGGATGGGGGATTTTTTTTAAAACAATTTCATATTTTAATTAGTTATACTATCAAACTAGTATTCTGCCTGAAATACTATTTTGATATTGAAACAACCATTTTGATATTGAAACAGCTTACTAATTTGACACGTAACGTTACTTCATATCTAGTTGAATTGCTCGAGTAGAAATTACTTTGTATTTTTTTTGAAAAATTTGAGGTATATATATATGTGCAATTATAATTACAAGAACCCAACGACATTAAATTCTAATAGGTACACTAAAATATATATATATATATATATAATTATAATTATAAGAGGAAATATCCACTGAAAAAAATAAAATAAAATAATCTAAATAGCCTTTGAATGAGAGTTTTCAACAGTCACCTGCCAAAATTTTCCGTATAGAACCAAAATGAAAAGATTCGACATAACAAAAACCTAACAAAAATATCTCATTCCTATTTTTGTTGAATAATGTCTTTGTCTTCTTCATCATCATCTTCTTCGTATTATCAAAGATAAATAAATCAGTATTGACTAGAAAAATCATCCCTTCCTCATCTCCATATACTTTAATAAAACTGAACATCGAGTGCTTCGCGTCATTCGGTATATCAACAACAAAATCTCTAATCCAAAGATATTGCGCTCTCATAACCCACATTTGCATCTTCCAAATTGGATTGAAACAGTTGAAAATTACACAAATGGTACCATTGAAATGGCTTAATTGAATAGTAAAACAAGTCGGAAGGTCCAAGATAGCAATGGAGGTTTCAAATTTAAATACTTCTTTTTCAACATCGAGACTATATATCACAAATTCATTTGTGTGATTAAATCTACTACTTCGCCCGATCCAATAAATGATTCCATCCAAATAAATATTATTATTATTGAGGAAAATAGGCTGTAACTGTATGCGTTTCCATTGTTGCAAAACTCCAAACCTCCAAACTTCTACTACGGTACCACTGCGCGGATTATCATATCTATAAATTCTGAACAATTTGTATTGCTTCGTCTTAGGGCTAAAACCAAATCCGTAAGAGTAAATTTCTTGGCCTATCTTTGGAACTTTGATGAACTCATTTGTGATTGGATTCCATATGCCATAACAGCTGTGGGAATAAGTTGATTTTTCGATAAAAATCAAGGCATTGCATGAACTTATAATCTTGACACAATCCCAATTGTGGTCAAACACATGTGTGGCAACACAATTGTTTGTATCAGAATCGATCAAATGGATCTTAGGATCGCACAAATTCAAAGTCCGAGGTCTGGGATTGGGAATAACATCCGAGGTAGAGAATAGAAAGAATTTAGAAGTTGAAAAGCATTGTAAAACAAGACGATTCCAAACTTTACAAACGATCCTGCAATTCATCAAATTCGAGCCATGGAATTTGGAGAAGATTACCTTGGTAATATCCTCGCCAAGCACATCATTCATGTTGCAAATAATCATACTCATCATCCTCTTTCTTTTTCTGAATTGGAGATTTAATTTTGATCAAGAGATATGGTTTTCTTATATAGGGTTAGGGCTACAACTCCCTAATTTTGATTTTCTTATATAGGGTTTGGGCTACAACTCCCTAATTTTGATTTAAATTAATTACTTATTTAGTTCGTGGGAAATCATACAAAAGGCAAGATTCTCCTAGATTTCCCTAAATTCATTTAAAATTAAATTCTCTGTAAAAATCTAAATATATCACAAATTCATTTAAATATTTAAATATTCATTTTTTTTTTTATGGAAGGGAGTAATTAGCATTAATGGTGATTGAGTTATTACTGTTCTGGTTGGGTGAAGTGATTAAAATTTACTTTGAAAAATGTAAGTTATTATATACTTTTAAATTTTAGGTTAAAATATGATTTTAGTATTAGAGTTCTTTTTAAATTTTCAAAACTTCAATCTTTCCATTCTTATTTCATTTTGGTTGTTTTTTTCTTTATAGAAAAATTTTCATTTTGGTTGTTGAAGAGAACTGTAGTCCTTAAATCTTTAAAATAATTAAAATTTGGCCCTTATTGAAATAAATTTGTTAATTTTCTTTTAAAATATTAATAAGAATAACGTTCGTATATTTTTCCAAATATTAATACCTTATTGAAATAAATAATGTTCGTAAATTTTAGAACATTGTATAATTATATATTTAAAAGAACATGTCTCGCGCTAAATTAATATTTTTTTAATTATCTTAACTAAATATTAATACCTTTCTCTTTTAAAATAAATTTGTTCATTGTTAATTCAGTTCAACACTAAGATCACGGAGTTGATCTCGAGAATCAATAATTATCTCTAGGATTTGTGGTCTCTAACTTATACTAATAAAAAATAAAATTAAAATTAAGAAAGAAAAAAACATTGTATAATTATATATTTAAAGAAACATGTATCGGGCTAAATTAATATTTTTTAATTATCTTAACTAAATAAGAAAAGAAAAATCCACAAGAACCGCTCCATGAACTTAAAACTCACAAATGAACTTAATTGTATTCTGGATGAGGGCAGATGTCCCATACATGCATAATATATAATATACCCTGGGTAAATCAAATAAGTCAACTCAATTTCCAGTTAAGAAAAGTATAAAATCAACATTAAAAAAAACTTTGTCAATAATTTTTTAAGAAAATGAACAAAAATATCCAACAAAATCAAAAGAAAAACCATCAAAATCTATTGTTTTTTTTTTTTTGAAACAAAGGTAACCACACCCGTCCCTAGGCCAGATACCGGAGACAGAGACATTAAATAAGTAACGTCACAGGTGAGTCTCGAACCTCATCAACATCTATTGTTCAAAACGAACAAACTTGCTAAATTTTATCAAATTTTCAGAACCAATTTGCTTCTAAAAATGTGCGAAAATGGTGTGCAGAGAATCATAATTAGAGAGTAAAATAGTAAGAAAACGACCCCCAAAAAAAATCAATCTAACAATCTAAATGTGACAAAAAAGAAAAAGACGTGAAAAATAGATTTGAAAAGAAACTAGCAGCACAATTTTTTAGACAATTATCAACATTGAAATGACCAAAATAAAACAAATGTGTTTTGTTTTGTCTATTGGAATTTAAAAGCATTACAAAACTTAATATAAGTTCTTGCACATTGATAATAATAAAAGTCATTCCCAAATCCCAATTTGGTTCCAACATAGGATGGTCAATTTGTACAAAGTAAAATTTAAGCACTTTAACAGCAAAAGAGAGAAATAATTCAGATCTCTGGGAGAGTTTATGGTAATTGGATGGAGGAGTTTTGGAAGATGAATGAACTGCTGCTACTTACCCGGCGTCTGCATCCTTCATTATTACGCCATTGTCGGACTTCTCGGCCATGGTCGGGATAGCAGACTCCAACTCCGAGTTTTTTCAGTAGCAAGTTAAATAACACATTACAAGTACTTGAGCATACCGCGACCCTCGATGCTGAGTTTTGTTGCTTGAAGCGACTTCTTCTTTGGACCCTTCAACTGCTGCAACTTTTTGTTCATCTGCCATGGATAATAGAACAATAGAGCAAACATTTAGCAAGACTGTGGTCACATCTTATTCTGCTTCTGAATAGGTCATATGTTCTCTTAAGATATACTTGCGCAGATGTCTTCTTTCAAATTCAGCCAAAGTTACATTTAAGGTGTTTGGGGGAATGCTTGCATTTATAAACAAGTAATTTCTTCTTCTTTTTTTAAACAAGTAATTTCAGCAAAAGCATTTTGATTATAAACACTTAATGTTTGATTCTACCCCAAGGCATTTTCAGACGGTTTTAGACATCTCAACTATTCACCCAAGACAACTGTTTTTTTTTCCAAACGAGTAACCTCTTAGTTACTAGGTTAGAGCTATGCTCTTGTTAGCCACATAAGACAACAAGACAACTGCCTAACCCAACTACATCTAGTTGTCAAAGTATAAATCCAACGTACGTAAGTGACCGCCAAGGTATAAATCTTATCCCCTCCAAACCTTTATTATTTAAATAACCTTTATTGACAACTAGCCAGTCAACTCATGGTACTGGTGCTTCCTCAAAAACATTTTTATCGTGAAATACTACGAAATCACCTTCAAACAGGATGATTTTAGGGCAAAAGTGCTTTCGACATCCCAAATATATAGCCTGGTTTTTTATACAAGATCTCCTAATCTATACTAAAGTAAGGGTGTTAGCTCCAGAAAGAATGTGTGATCCTACACATTAATCATTCAATACAAGATGGGGACCCATGGTCTTTCTGACAATGTGCCCCTTTGTTCAAAATTCGAATCCCAGAGTTCAGCAAACTAAATGCCAAAACCGTGAGGGGGTTAGGATTCTTTTCCATTCATCTAGCTTCATATGGTAATGAGGAAAACTAACCTTCACTCGACGTTGATCTTGCACGGCTTGCTTAGCACGAGCTCTGATTTCATCTGGATCTATCTTAGATTGGGGTCGGACAATGAAATCCAATGGTGTTGCTTCTGGTCGTGAAGCATGTTGCCTTGAGGATGACTGACTAGACTTACGCCCCCTGCATTGATGTCCCAAATGAAGATCTCAAATATAGAAGATGCAGATAAAAGAATGGAATGATAACAAATTGGAATTAGAATTCAGAACTTGAGTGCAAATCTTACTGAGAAAATTCATCCAAGTCGAGATCTCCATCTCGAGATTCAATTCCTGCAGCTTTGTTTCCCGGCCTTCAAAAATGTGATAGCAGAGTTCCCTTAATATTCGAAAGACAACAGAAGAAAGAGTAGATGGATACAAGAAAAATTAAAGATATAAAAGAGTACTTTTTCGCCAAGGGTCTTCTAGGGGGCATCATCCTCTCATCTTCCTCATTTCTCATGTCCTCAAATCTAGTACTCTTGTTAAATATGGGTCGACTCTGCAATCATTTAACTTCAACATGTTAGGAAATGCCAATTTAGTACCATATGTTAGAAAGTTGGACAAGTCAAAGCAATAGACAAATCACCAACAGGATCCATCCCAACTAATACATTATTTCTCTTGAGAGCACAAATTGAAGCCAGAAAACATTGAGAACTCTTCGAAATATAAACGATTTGTGGCGACAGAATTAAATTACAAGTGGCAGGTTTTGCTTACAACAACAGCTATCACAATGTAAGGGGTGGAAAAAAGATATGGAGTAATTCCAAAACTCTACATAAAATGACACCTACAGTACCCTACTAATGTACTCTCCATCCTGCAACTCTCTACTTTCATGATAAACAGGGGATAGGACAGGACCTTCTAGGAAGAATCATGATAAAACTTCAGAGGAAAAGGAAATGGGCAACATTACCCATTTATCTACTAAATCTTTTGCAAGCTTCCTGTTGGAAGTGGTTTCCTCATCAGATTTTGATAGAAACATAATAACCTACAAAATGAACATCATAATTCATAATCACACTTTGTTTTTTTAACTGGTAAAAAGGAGAAAAAATAACTAGAAAGCAAAGTCGCTAAAAGTCGACCACACACTAACCTTCCCAAGGCCACTCTTCTTCAGCTGCTCTTTTCTATCATATTGATCTAGATCTATTGGGAACTAAGAAAAGAAATACATCATTCGTAGTTATTAAAATATTTTGAATAAACCATTATATCATAGGTTAGGTTGTTACAAGAAAATCCATTTACATCAGTCAAAATCTTCAAGATTGCTTCCCGAATATTTATATTTGGCAAACTCCCATCTGGCAGTGGTTCGAGCCAATTCTTTAGAAGGGTTAGCACTCCGTGATCCAAGAATTCTTGTTGAAGCTGTTTCCTGTGAAGATGATAAAATTTATACGATAAACATATAAATACAATAGATAGAACTTAGAAGACTACATTACAACTTACTTTGAAAGAACATCAGTAAGAAGTGGTAGCTTCTTCAGTTTATTGACAGCAGGCTTCCCCAGCCTGTTAAGGTCTGCATCCTCTTCAGCAGTGACCTCAAGCTCGGCCATGACATTCTCCACTAGCAATGCTATTTCCGCAGGACTTTTCTCATTCTTCTTCTTCTTCTTACTCTTGAAGAGAGCATTAACTTCGTCATCTTCCTCACCTTCCTCCGCCTATTAGAATCCAAATAGAAAAGTGGGTGGTTGAGAAAACATCAAGGCCATCAATTAATAACTAGGTATATTCAGATATAGTATTAGTTGATTTTCTTTGAGAAGTAACTTTTTTTAGTTCAATAACATTTAAGGTGGGAGATTCAAACCCTTGACCTCTCGATTGAGGTACTTGTCAATAACCATTGAGCTAAACTAGAGCTCAAGTTTTAACAAGTTCGTATAGCTCTTTCAATTATGCAATTCTACAGATATTACATACAGCTCATCAGCTAACTAACACCCATGAAACAGAAAGGTATTTAATTCATAACATTGTGATGTTAAAAGAAAAAGAACATTTACCTCAGGAGCATAACGAGGTGAGCGAGGCTCATCATCACTTCCGTACCGATTAGCTGGATCAACACCACTATCATCTATAAAATTATCATCATCTAAAGTTCTGGTACCCTCTTTGTCCTCCTATTACATTAATAGAAAACAAAATTTAGAAACATTGAACCAACAACCATGAAACTTTTTATACAAATAATTGACAAGACTCAAGGCAACACACAGAAATTCTATCCAACTGTTTGAACGGGTATAAAAAAAGAATAAACCACTTAAGTTTCTTCACAGAATCTAAAATCCCCCGAGTATAAAGGCTGATTTAGAACAAATGTAGATAGGACGTCCTTACAAACTCAAGACATGAAACCCCAAATCCACGTATCTAGCAAATAGTCATAAACCTTTTTTCACAAAAAAAGGGGAAATTCATCAATATATGATATAATGTTCTGAAAGGGAGCTTAGTAATTTAATTTGCACTTATATGGTTACATCAAAACCATAAGCCTAAGCACACCTCCCAAGACTAAAATCACAGGCTAGGCTAGAACTGCCACGTATAAAAGGTTCTGCTTCACTTCAAGTACAAGGAAATATGTACAAATACAATAGACATATCTTAAACACTTTCAGAAGATACTGTGCCATATTAAAAACATAATTTCAAGCCTTTAATTTACATGAAGTATATTATAGGCCAAAAAACAAAATAAATAAATACATGAAAGTTCATTCCAGCTTTAAGCCGAAATTCAATCCAACTGGTACCAAATGATTCAGGGATGCCACTAGCTACATTTTGATGCTGGGAAACCCATAAATGAATAAAGCAATCGTGGTGGTACATATGACACCCATCGAGGAAAATAAACAGATTTTACATCGGAAAAGAATGCCCAAGATGGGGAAAACGGCACTCTGATTTCTAAATACTTTTTCTTTTGGAAAGAGGGAAATCGGAGCTTCGCTCCCCTCTGATTTCTACACACTAAAAAGTAGTACATTCTACTAGCATTTGAGAGGGGGGAAGCCCCAATAAAAAATGTATAAAAACTGAAGAATTCTTACATCCGAATCGCCTCCAGCAATAGTCTCCCACATCTCCTTGACATCCCCATCTTGATCCTTCATCCCCTTACCCGAGAAGCTTTTCTTCGGTAATCTACTCTTGCCTCCGCTACTACTGCCAAATTGTTTCTCTCCTTTGAATCTCTTCTCCTTTTTCCCACTACTAATCCCCTTCTTCCTTTTCCTCTCATCCAATTCCTCCCTCACAAACTGGTCCGCCGTGAAGTCCCTCGCATCATCATAATCATCTGCCAAATTAGAGGGCATAGCTTCCTTACCAGACGAACCCTTTTTGATCAACCTCTTCCTTGGCCTGGCCTGAGGCTCCTCCGGATCATAGACCGGAGTCTGCGATCGCTGTCGCCCGCCCCAATCGCCAATATCCTCATCTAAAAGTTCGTCAGGATTGTAAGGTTCAGGGGATTGCTCACCGTCTGACTGTATATGGTCAAAATCCATCAATGGTTCACCATCCTCATCGCGGTACCTGGTACAAACAAAATCTTCAACACACAAAAAAACCCCAATTCACAATTACAAACCCTAATTCAATCAAGATAGAGTACTCACGGGTCGTCTTCGTAGCCCATTGACGATTATGAAAAACACACGCAGAAATAGACAAAACGGTGAAACGATCGTCGGGAGAAAGAACTCAAGTCGATCCCTATCAAGATCTAAACCGTCCCAAACAAAATTCCGCAGCCGATCGGACACGAAGGTACTGAGTGACGCGTTCTGCGATTGAGGAACCAAACAAACAAAAAAAATCCGTAAAAATCAGCCTTCCATCCGATTAATGGTGGAATAAAATTGCCTTGCGCGGTGAGGAAGCGGCAAATAGCATAAAATAGCAATAATAACAATAGCGAAATCAATAAATTCATGAAAATATGCCCATAAAAAGAAGAGGAAAAGCTTCAAACCCTAACAATGGCGAGCTTCGGGATTGAAGAACAAAAAAAAATCGGGAGAAAAACGAACAGTGCAGTCGAAGTGCGTATGGATGCGAGAAGACGAGAGAGGTCGAAGAAGACTTCTCTCGTGTTTGTTTTTTAAGGTTTTCTCTTTATTTTTTTGGTCAATTATGTATATAGAAAAGTATTTTTCTCAAAAAAAAAAGGAAAGTATTTTTAAATCCCTAATTTTTGCTTATCCTACAATATTTTGAATGTCAAGAAAACCAATATGTATTGATTTGAACTCATTACTTTATACATTCCAAAAAAATTTATGACCAATTAGGCTACTCGAAGATGATTATGAATTTTAATTTAATTTGGTCCTATGTTTAGAACATCAGTACATTGAATAATGCTCGTTTTTTTTTATAGATAAAATAATGCTTGTTTTTTTGTTTTTTAGATAACACAATTTTTAATCATCTGTTGATTTAAAAATTAGTCTAATCTTTATTCAAGTCAACATTCTATTATATCACTAACCATTATATTATGTTAAATTAATCATTATTCAAATTGAGGATAGAAATATTTGTAGATTTATTATTTCTAATATCACATTATATCCCTTATATTATATTTGTAGAATAATTTCTAAAATAATTCATCTATAACACATTATCTTGATCAGTAGTAAAACTCAATGAGTAATAGAATTAATTTATCATTAATAGAATTCTATTAGTGATAGAACTCTATCACTCATTGAATTTATCGGTTATATAATTCAATTTAAATTTTCTACTATAAATAAATTAGTTTTAATTTTATATTATATATATATATATATATATTAAGAATTTGTATATCCATTGATTCAATAACAATTTTTTTATAAATAACAGCATATTGTTTATTACTGTTTTTTTTATATAAAAAACAGTACTTTAGTGAGAAGTACTAAATTTATTATGGATATCTATTTCAAATGGGTATTTGGCCTAAAAAATAAAACTTGAATTCAATTCATGAATAAAGATTTCATAATGTACATCTTGAGCGGAGATAAGCTATCCGACTAATTATTAATCGTTTTTGTAATGTAATCGTGCAAATTAATAGAACAAAAACTATTATATTTAGGTACAATAAATGGAGAATTCAAAATCGTTACTTAGGGATGCACATAGCTACATCGAATCTAAATCGCACTTCTTGTTGAAAGGAGTTTGTCCCTAAGGGCATGTTTGCCTCATGGACAAACGGAGGAGTTGGCTTGACTTGACTTCTATCCCATGTTTGCCCCATAGACTTCCATAAGTCCATTCAACTCTTACCCAACTCCATCCGTGGGCTCCATGTTTTTATTTAAATATTAAAATATTAAAAAACTACTCAATATTTATTTTTTTATTTAAATAAAAACTTCAACTATTCACTCCCCATCACATCAAACCTATCTTTATTATTAAAAAACTATTAAATATACATTTTTATATTTAAATAAAAACTTCAATCATTCTCTTCCCATCACATCTAACATAATTTTATCTTTTCTTTTCTTCCCCCCAAACATAAACTTATTTCACTTATCTTCCCAACCCAACCCAACCCAACTCATCCTCTCACAGCCAAACATGCCCTAAGTCTCTAATGTATTTTCTTTTTTTGAGATCCCGGGTTCAAAATGTACAAAGGAGTTGAATTGTAAATTTTCTTGTTGTCTTTCAAATCTGAGTCTTGAGAGAAGTACGAGTGCCTCCAGATATGTAGTGGGACAAAGTTCTCATTCCTGATTATATATATATAACTGAAAAGTTTGATTTTTAATACATTTGTATTAGAGAATTTGTACTATACACCAACTTTAGGACCCATTATTAAAATTATAACACATTTTTATCAAAATTTGATTTATATTAATTTCTCCTTAAAGTTGAAATAAATTTCGAGTGATTGAACTCAATCAGCAATATTTGATTGTATTCAATCAATTTGTTAAGTGATTGAGTTTCATCATCTTTATTCGATTGAATCAATGATTAAACTCAATCACTCTTTTCAAACGACCCATTTTTCGTTTTTGGTATATGTTTAATTATTTTTAATTTTGTGCTATATATGTAATTTTTTAGCTCGAAAAACACCTTTGTATTACGAAAGTGTCAAGGTTAATGCATTTTTTTAAGAAATGTTGCTTAATATTCAGCAATGTCGAGCAAAGAAGGGGGCTGAGCTATGTTATTGTCAAATATGTGTAATGTACCAATGACTTGGACAGGCTAATCAAATCTTTTGTAAATCAAATGAAGAACTGTAATCATAATTCTTTACTTCAAAAATTTTTGAGTTATGATTATTTTATATGGTAGCTGTCTGCATTATGAATTTTAATTAACAAGATTTCGTCCTTTTTTGAGGATTCCAATTACTTGAGGAATTTGAGGATGAAAAATTAGATGGGGGAAATTTTCTACTAAAAATGTAGTTAAAAATTTAATAATGCAGTAGTTGGTTTTCCTTTTCCAAATCATGTGTCATCTTGAAGATTAAAATATAACACTGTATATATTAGAAAATAGTTGTTTACATTTACCTAAAAAATAAATTGATCAGTTAATACAAAAGTATTTTTATTTTAGCTTAATTAATATAAAACATATATTATTGTAAAATGTCATGTTAAAGTGAATAGAGTTAAAATAAATGTATTGACGATTAAAGAATTTGTAGTTCAAGTCTATCATACTAATAAAAAATTAAGAAAAAAAAAGAAAAAATAAAATTAAGATGTCATATTATGTCACACATAATTGAATTAAAAAAAATAAAAAAAAATTAAAATCTCAATAATTTTTTTTTTAACAAAAAAAAATCTCAATAATTAAAGATTTATTAGATTAAAAAAGAATAATAAATTATTAACAAATTTAGAAAAGTTTAGATATATCTTAATATTAGTTTGATTTTGAGTTATATTTTATTTTAAACTGGTAATTTTTTTTTATAAAAATGTAATCGAAAATTGATACCAAATTTTAAGTGAGGACATAAACTTTGTAAATTTAGGCTTTCTTTTTAAAATCGTTTGATTTTTTGTTTTTGGTTTTTGAAATTTAAGTCTATTCTCACTCAAATATCCCACCATATGCTCTATGATTTCTACCACATATTAATATTTTCTTAAGAAAGTAGGAGAACAATAACTCACTTTTAAAAAAAAAAAAAAAAAAAAATAGCTTTCAAAAATTTATTTTTGTTTTTAAAAGTTGGTTAATATTTTCTTATTTTTTTCAGAAATGATGGATATGTAATGAGAATGATGGAACATATTATAAAAAATTTAAGTGAGAATAAACTTAAATTTCAAAAATTAAAAACAAAAATTCAAATAGTTATGATTTTTTTTTTTTGGCAATTATACAAGGATTATGGAAACTAAACGGGCTGGATGAAGACAGCATGGAAATGGTGCGACACGGTTTCTCGGCTGAAGCCTTCCACCGTTTACGCCGATTTCAGACCGTTGGGAACAAATGTCTGTTTTACCATAGTACCCTTTCTTCCAAGGCTTAATTACAAAAATTCCCTCCCTAAACTTTTTCATGTTGACTATAATACCCTTACCTTGTAATTTTACCATTCTCTCCTCCCTTTCCAACTCAGATATGACCTACGAAATCATCCAAAATGGAAAATTCGAACAATGCCTAACCTATGTGTGACATGCATCATAAAATGTCTATTTATTCACATTTACCTCATTAATAATTTTTATTTTTATTATGATTTAGTTCAACAATAGACTATGTTAGGATCTCATAAATATAGTCCAACATCAATATAAATATAAAAGAGATATGGATTATTCCTCTCATTACCAATTAATTTTGAGGTGGACCACATATTCTCTTACATGGTATCAGAACCCATAAAACTCAAATGAGTATTCAGTCCAAAAAATTGAAATTGAAATCCAATTCAAGATTGTGAGCACAAAAGAGGAACCATCTTAAAGGAACATGTTAGGATCTCATAAATATAGTCTAACATCAATATAAAAAAAAATACGAGTTACTCCGTTCAATCTTCATTACTAATTGATTTTGAAGTGACCCCAAATTCTCTCACATAATAGTTCAAACACCAAACATTAAAGTTAGTAATAATTGCTGTTATTTTTATTTTGTTTGGACTATCACTCTTATTTTGATTATGTTATAATAATCAACTACTTTGAATTAATTATTTACTATTATTTACTATTATTTATAAGGTTTTGAAAATTTGAACCTCAGGTCTTAAAGTACAATTTGCATACCTACTTGTGCAATAATAAAAAAAAAAAAATCTAATTTCATGAACTTTTATAATATTCTAGAGGATAATTAGTGTGATCATTTCAAAATCAATGATAACAGAAGATTAGTTCATACATTTTTACTAGTAATATTTGTATTCTCATATTTTTTATGTGAGATTTCATATTATTACTACAAATTTTTACTTGTTAAAGTTTACGTTTTATTTTGTAGATGTACAAAAAAATTGGCTAACTTAAATAATAAAGATTACCAAATTTCAACTATAAACGTTAAATTGAGTTTTATTCTTAACTTATCAATTTTTGTAATTCGTTCAACTTAACCTAATCCACCAATAAAAGTAATAGTTCAACATCGTTATAATGACTATAAATAAAGTATAATTGTTGTGGTATCATACTAAAAAAATATTGGTATTTTGATTTAAACTTAACGATTACATGTAAATTACCAATAAATTATGCTCATGTTAGCCTTACTTTTTACAAATATAACTTTTTTTTTTTCTTCAAATTATTGATATTCTCATTAATGACACAAAAATGTTTAAAGATGTTGATGTGAATATACAATAATTTAGTAGAAAAGAAACTTGTTTGGTTCTTTGCCATTTTTTTTCTTATTTACAAAAAAGGGCTAATCAGCATTTTTGTGTTTAATCTCTCATTTTCCACATCTTTTTTCCTATTTTGTTATACCTACTATAACCTAACCTAGAAACTCCACAATTATTGAAATTAACAATGAAGTTTTTATTAATTGAACCAGTACACCTTTGACAAAGAAGAATGTGAAATGTCATATCATCATTATGGATTTAGAATCAGTATTTTATTATTATTATTATTTTATGAGTAAAAATATACATGATCATAAAATTTAAATTTGGCTGTATAATATTTTCATGATGTCATCGATAAGGCAAAAATTCTTCAACCGCTACCTATTTTAATCTCAACTTGATTCAGTAGTTAAGAGCCTTAAAATATATTTAGGTCGTGAAATTTATTTTCTTTGAAGGATAGTATTTTTTTTTTTTTTTTTTTTAAATATACCTCATTTTATATTTTAATTTAAACATTACTCAATAATTTAGAATAAGAAATCATTTCTCTTAGGAAGGCATGGATAAGAGAGAAAAATAGGGAAATAATATGGAATAAGATTTACCTCAACTTCATTTAGAATAAAGAAAAAATCCCCTCCAATTCATTATTTGATGGGGGGCTGTTTTCATTTTTTTTGGGTGACAATTCAGTTAAACTCAAACATTTAATTCTGGTATTTGGCTCCCTCCAATTTGTACTTAAAAATAAAACTCAAACACATATTTTTTACGAAATCTATTTTAAATAATTTTATTCAAACTTGGAAATTTGCGCTGTATGACAAATTTCCTAGTCTCCATTAGAATTATAGCAACTTTTTAAAAATATTGCAAATATAGTAATTTTTTTTTGATAGATTCTATCAAACACTATTGATGGAGTCTATCAG
>JBBMEF010000018.1:869375-880026 GCA_037832685.1 Sicyos baderoa | reverse complement strand
TGTAATCTGGCTCCTTTGAGAGATCCTCTCCGGAGTATTATCCTATTTTAATATAAGTGTGGTAGATTCTATCATATAATTCCTTCAAATTGATCAAAATTAATTTTGAGTCTCCGATAAGACTCCTACCTTACAGAGGCCGGTGACATGATTTTCTAAAATTTCCAATATCTTGATATAGCCTTCAATTTAATTATTTTACAAGGCCACTTCTTAAATTTGTATAGTTTTGTGTTCTTTCAGGAAGAGCCTCCAAACACAAGCACTGGCATTGTTAATCCTGAATGGTCAGGATTTCAGGTTCTTTTTGTTAAAGCCACAAGTTCACATGGTTCACTATTGGTTATGCTTTGTGGTTTACTTCTTGTCCCTTCTCATGTTTTCCCCCTTTTCCTTTAGGCGTATTCTCCAATACCTCCACCTGGATATATGGCAACAAGTCCCCAGGCACATCCATATATGTGGGGGGTACAGGTATAACCATTCGTAGCAAGAATGCGCTCTGTATTACATTAATCGTTGCTCCAAGCTTCATAATTTTCTAGTAGTTGGTATCTTTAATTGTTCAAGCGTGTTTTCCTGGTGTTTTAGGCATTCCATTGGATGTGAAATCGCTTTTAGTATATTTTAAAAAGTTTCTTAATAAGGCTCGACCAAAGGGTGAAAGGGCTTGGGTCATTATTTTACTAAAACTTCTCAATATAATTTCTCATAAATGTTCTTGATCTTTGGCTTTTTCTCTTCGTTGTTATTTAATACCATGGTTGTCTTTGGTTTTTAAAAAACTGATTGTCTTAGAGTTTGTTCTTCTATGCGATTGCCGGTGTAAGAATTTCTGGTTGTTATGCTTACAGATGTTCACTTACCTTTTTGTAGTCAGGCTAGCCTGTCAAAATTATTGTTTAAGTTTTAATGGGCATGAACATTAAATATTTTCATGGAGAAGAAATCAACTATAAAATAAGGAACTATCCTCTTTTTGAACTTCACTAAACATTTTTTATTCTTTATCAGATAATAATCTGAATATTTGATGCAGCCCATGATGCCCCCTTATGGAGCCCCTCCACATCCCTATGTTGCAATGTATCCACATGGTGGCATATATGCTCATCCGCCCATGCCTCCGGTACTTTTGCGGATTTATCTTCCATGCAGTTCTCATGTTTTTGTACATATATTTTATATTTTGAATTATGTTAACCCAGTAGTAACATGCTCATCACAGGGGTCATATCCTTACAGCCCTTTTGCCATAGCTTCTCCAAATGGCATTGCTGAGGCTTCTGTAAGTTTCCAATTCCAGGGCTTTATTATTTTGCCTGTAACATCTTTTTCTCAGTTTGAGGACTGTGGGTGAATGACTGGTAAAACTTTACATAGGGGAATACACCAGGCAACAACGAAGGGAATGGTAAGCCATCCGAGCCGAAAGAAAAGCTGCCAATTAAAAGATCGAAAGGAAGTCTGGGAAGTTTGAACATGATAACTGGGAAGAACAATGAGCTAAGTAAACCGTCGGGAACACTTGCTAACGGAGTCTATTCTAAAAGGTATGACATGTCATGTAGATATATTGGTGATTGGGCATGCTTTCAGTTTATGATGGTTAGACTGCCATATTTACTTGCTTTTAATTTTTGTGATTAGTGTCAAAATGAGCATAGCTCAACTGGCGTACTAATGTATTAACCATAAGATTTGTGTTCGAGTCTCCTAATCCCCCGCTGTACTTTTTTTTCTTCTCCCTTTCTTTCTTTCTTTCTTTATAGGGTCTTATATTGACACAAGTGCAACATATATGGGGCAGGGTATGGTATCAAGAATATAAAAAATTCGAAGTCCTTAAGAAGGTCCCCTACTGGCTGATTATGTTATCTGCTTTGATTTTTTTTTTCTCAGTTCCTATTAATAGTAAGGAACTTTAAACTTGTTTTGCTTACTGCACACCTTAGCTGCAGTCTAGTATTCTGTTGTATTGAAGTTGGGAAACATTAGTTCCTTTTCAGTCTAATGAATATTTTTGTCTTGTCCATAATTTTACATCTCATCTTTCACATTTACATTTAGCTTATGTGATGATGAACCCCTCACAATGTGCAGTGCTGAAAGTGAAAGTGAAGATTCAAGTGAAAGAAGTGATGCTGATTCTCAAAATGTAAGCTGTCTACCACTATATAACCATGTGAATGTTTTCTTGGAACAATTTCATTCATACGTGAAAGGAAGGAGTTAAACTCCAAGCAGCTAAAGGTGATTACCTTAAAGATCTCTAATTAGAGATTAAAAAAAAAAAAAAAAACTATGAGGCTGAAAGGTTGATCATTCCTAAACCATCAAAAGCCTGAAGAAAGAAATCCAGAAAACGATCAAAAAAAGAAAAACATCCCTAAAAATTCTGTCGTTTCTTTCTAGCCCAATAGTTTTCTTGGATCCTGTGAATGATGCCCATCAATATAGTAGGGGAAAAAAAGCATAAATGTTGTGAGAGGCAACAACCAACCAAAAGTTTCCAACATACATAGCTTAAGGGCATGATTGAATAAATGACCAGACGTTCCGATTGTGATCTACACATAATACAAAATGAAGGAGATAGAGCGAGATAAGACATTCTTCTTTGTAAACGGTCATTTGTATTTATGGCTCCCAAACTTACTCTCCCTCAGAAAAAACTTTACTCTTTTTTCCCATATTGAGTTATTTGTGATATTACTGAAGTGTTGGTATTTGTAACTCAAAAGTATGGATAAACATCAATCTGTTTCCATCTGGTTATATTGTTTTTACATTTACGATTGTAGTAAATGTTATATATCAACCTCTCGTTGTTTGAGGGCGTCCCTTGTACCACTTGGGTTCTGTTCTGGTACATGTAATTTGATCTCTTAGCTTCACTGATTTTTGTAGGATTCACAACTAAAATCTGGTTCTGGAAAAGATTCTTTAGAAGGTTTGTGAAAATTTTCCATTATGCAGTCACTGCACTCAGTGTCTTAATTAACTGAGAAAGTTTTGTCTCTGTTGCAGGAGGGACTCCTAATGGTTTGGTGCATGGTTCTCAGAATGAAGGACATAGTCTCGCGCATCCATTGGCGAACCAAACAATGTCCATGATTCCAATTCAAGCTTCTGGAGCTACAGGTCCTGCTACAAATTTAAACATAGGAATGGATTATTGGGGTACTCCAACTTCTGCCATCCCTTCATTGTGTGGGAAGGTCCCTTCGGCTCCGGTTGCAGGAGCTGCGGCTTCTGGGTCACGGGACAGCATTCAGTCACAGATTTGGTTACAGGTTTGGTTCAACTTTATTGAATAATGCGCATGAGTTGGCTTGGCCGCTAGAGTGTTCAAAATTAACCATGTAGCCACGCATACACACACATCAATTCACTAGTGTTTAAAATGATAGAACCATCCTTGACCAATTATCAATTTGAAGAAAAAATATCGTTCTTTCAAAGCTTTCAGTGTTTTTCGGATGAAGAGGAGTTTTTACTCTCTTTTTTTTTTTTGAATCCAGGATGAAAGAGAGCTAAAAAGGCAAAGAAGGAAGCAGTCAAACAGAGAATCTGCCCGTCGATCTCGGCTGCGTAAACAGGTAAATATGCATATCCCTTAAATTTACAATCAAATTGGACGATCTTGACCCATGCTCCCGTAATTTGATTCATTGTATTTGCTCATTTTGATTTGTTTTTTTACTTAGGCGGAATGCGATGAGCTTTCTCAGCGTGCCGATGCTTTAAAGGAGGAAAATGCGAGTCTTAGATCTGAAGTGGATAGGATTAGGAGTGAGTACGAGCAACTTCTTTCAGAGAATGCCTCTCTCAAGGTGATGCCAAGAGCATGAAATCTAGACATTTTTACCACTTATCTAATAAAAACCCGTCATTATTGTCTTGAAGCTGTAAACGAAATCGTCGAAACTGACCGGGCTAACTTCTATTTCTTTCTTTAAGACCCCATAGTTAAGCTTGAAAATTAATCCACAAAATAGGTAGCCATGTTTGATTTTCAAGGCAGAGTAGAAGTGCCTTTACATAAAATCAGATGGGAAAGGGAACCAATGAAAAGTGATGGAAATGAAGATTTTTTCCCCCTCATGCTCATAATTTATCTGAAATTTTATTTTCTACAGAGGAGGCTCGGGGAAAGTGATGGAAATGAAGATCCAAGATCCGCCAAAGACGGCCAAAATTTGAACAAAGAACCTCAGCATACATCGGACCGAACTCGCTAAGGGGTAATTAGGATCTACCATCCATGCTTAATTCAGCTGAGGCACATAACCTAACCAGTTAGTAGCCAGAAAGTTTACATAGCTTGTCATTTACATTTTATAAGAACTGACCTGCATCGTTTCGAGACTGTCTGTGTCGATCATCCTTTAATTCTTATGGAGGCTTCGCCTTTAACCGCAAACCCCTGTGTAGTATCTTTGTACCCATATTTGATGAGTGTTATGCAA
This sequence comes from Sicyos baderoa, assembly GCA_037832685.1. NCBI lineage: Eukaryota > Viridiplantae > Streptophyta > Magnoliopsida > Cucurbitales > Cucurbitaceae > Sicyos > Sicyos baderoa. Next base: position 875,554 of record JBBMEF010000018.1, on the reverse strand, counting down.
CATGTCACTTGATTTTTCCGTGTACAGTATGTTTTTTGTGCTAAGTCGAGGTTGAAATCGGAGGCGTTTTGGTATGGTTTCTAACATATTAGTTTGAGTTGCAGGATTGCAGCATTTTCATACTTGTACTCAGCATTTTCACCACCAAGATTTTTAATTCCTTTTGCAAGAACAGCTATGAACACTTGCTTTGACCATGCATTTCATTTTCAAGTAGAAGATTATATACTAATGTTCTTGCATTGATTCTCAGTGAGATCTGAAATTTTGTGCAAACTCTTTTTCCTTTATATGTAATATCTTTTTATATATTTATATGTAATATCTCTGCATTTTTCGTGTATACTTTTTTTGTTTAATCTCATGCTAATTATTCGGTCTAATTTTCAAGGGTTTCTACTTTAATTGCCCCTATCAATTAGAGTTGAATAATATTGATTAAGGAGTGCTTTAAATGGGGAGTTATATTGCGTAGGATTTAGCTTAAAGAGTTATATTGAGTAGGTTTTAGCTTAAGGAGTTATACCGAAAAGTTCAAAATTGAGACTAAAAACTCGTTTGGATGTAGCTTTCGTGTAGAGGAGTTAGAGTTAGAATCTTGTTTGGATGTAGAGTTAAAATGAATAGTTATTATTAGTAGTTAAAAAAAATTAAAAATGAGTGGTTATAAATGAATGGTTAAAAAAAAAAATTATTTTAAAAGTATATAATAAAGAGAAGAGAATTAGTTAAAACTCGTCGTAGATTGTTGAAAATGTGTTAGTAAATCGATGTCAAACAAACATCATTCCGAAAACTGAAAAGGTGAGTACAAAAATACTCGAAAAAAATAGTTTTGTTATAAAAAAAAAAAAAGAGTGCAAATTAAGGGGGAAATCTGAAATTAATTAATTTCGGAAGTATATTTTTGAGTTTGGGACGAAAAATAGATCAAAAGAAATAATTGCAAATTATTATTATTATTTTTTTTTTTAAATTACTTCAAAATCTTATTTGGTCGAACTATTGACCACAATGTTTTTTTCCCTCCAATTAGTCACGGCCACAGAGTTATAATTTGAATTTTATGTATATAATAAGATTTTATACTTCCGCTCTTACCAAATAGGTCGGTGGTAGATTCATTTTATTGTTCAATTGTAAACTAGTTCAACATCAGCGTATCTCGAGAATTTGTATTTTTCTCGATATGCATTAAAAAAAATTATTACGCTCAAAGAAAAAAAAACTTAATACTTCCATTTTGTATAATGAATACTATCAACCTTTATTTAATGACCAAGTTCAAATCCTCATGTTTAAGTTTAAAATTAGTTTTGTCTAAAAAAAAAAAAGTTCAAAATTAGTTTATGCGATAAATTTGAAGAATTTTAATTAAAATTGATGCACTAATAATAATAATTTGAATGTAATAAAGAATTGATATTTCTAAAAACAATTATAGAGGAAAAAAAAAGCATTAATTAAAATTGTGCAATTAAAATTTCATTAAATAAATAGAATAACCTCACAATATAAAAATCAAAATAATATTTTCTCAAAAAAAAAAAAATCAAAATAATATTTAAATGTCAGTAAAAAAGAGTGAGCTCTTAAAAATTATAGATTTGAATCTTAAAAATAACCAATTTCAATCCGTTAAAAAAAACACAATTAAAAAAAAAAAAAAAGTATTTTAATGGAAAAAAAAAACAGAAGAAAAAATTAGAAAAATCAAAGGAGGAAAAAAAAAGGAAAAATAAAAGAGAAAAACGTAATCTTGTATCTACCCCTCTCGAGAGACCCATCGTTGGTCTTCATTTGTTAATCCGCTTCTTCACGCTGAACAAAATGCAGATTTCCGGTGCAATCAGCGACGTTTCCTTCGTGATTCCGTCGGCCGGCGGTCTCCGGTCGCCGGAGCTCAGACACTGCCATGCGCTTATCGATTCCAAGAATTCCATTTCCGCTGGATTCTTTAGAGTGAGTTTTCCTTCTTCTTTTTTTTAACTGTAATTTGATACTCAAATTGCAAGTTTCCATGGGAGAGATTATATAGCTTGTGTTTGTTTGCTTTTCATGAATGATGTAATGCTTGATTTGCTAGCTGATAAATAAACCCTAGTGGATAAGTAGGATTATTCTGTTCGGGATCGAGATTGATGACGGTTTCTTAAAGAGGAATTTAATAAGAATCTGATATTTACTGAATAGCTATCAAATTCGATTATTTAACCATGGTAGCCACCTACCTAGGAATTAATTTCCTACGGATTTCCTTGACATTCAAATTTTATAGGGCCAGACGGTATGTCCTTTGACATTAGTCGAGGTGTGCGAAAGCTGACCCGAACAGTCACGGATATATATAAAAAAAAAATCGAGTATCTTGATCCTTATTTTTTTAATTAATTTATGTAAAGTACAAAACGATTTGATTGGGGAGCCAAGGAGTGCAGAATTTATCAGTTCTAAAGTTTTGAAGGGAATCTCAAATCAAGTTGGAAAGTTCATCATAGTTATATGCATATGTTACGAATAAATGGAACAACAATCAAGAATTAAAGAAAAAACGCGAGACAAATAACACAATGATTTAAGTGGTTCACGAACAATGTATTAGCTACGTCCACGGACAAAGGGGAGAAATTATTTTATTAAAAAGATAAGAATACAAATGCTTGGCCAAACGGAGCTAGGGTTTTAAGAGAGTTTGTATAGTGTACTCTTATAAAACCGTAATACAACATATGACGCAATTTGTAAAATACATAAAAAAAGAAAACAACCCAATAGGTAAGTATAAACCCAATTGCATAAGATTTCTGCTTGTTGATCGGGCAGCAAAACCCCGACTAAGTAATCATAGGTTAACATAGTTCAAGACATCTTGTTCTTTTCATTTATTAGTTTTTTAATGTAAAGCCTTACACCTTCACCATTGGGTTTACCAGGGATGTTCATCATTTTACATGCCAAAGTCTGGATCTAGTTTGGATAAATTTCGATTAAGGGGCTTAAGTATAAGAGCTTCAGATGATTCTCAAAATGTTATTCCAGTTGCACCTGTTCAATTTGAATCCCCAGTTGGCCAGCTATTGGCCCAGATTTTGCAATCTCACCCTCATTTGTTACCCGCAACTGTCGATCAGCAACTCGATAACCTTCAAACTGAGAGAGATTTGCAGACTGAAGAGGCTCCTACTTCATCTCAAGATCCTCTCTACAAGTAAGTGCGTATTCTCTCTTTCTTTTCTCTAAAAAACAAATCACGATGGACTAAGTTGTGGTGAAGAGAGCGTTGGAAAACTAAAAGGCGATAAGTTTAATCCATGGTGGCCACTCCTACCTAGAAATTAATTTTTTATGGGTTTTTTGACATTCAAATATCGTAGGGTTAGACGATACGTCCTGTGACAATAGTTGAGTTGCACACAAGCTTGCCCAGACAATCACAGCTAAAAAAAAAAAAAAAAAACTGGAATATTTATATTTGAAGTTGCTTCTAGGCCAATATTTATCTCTTAGATTTAAAAGAAACAACATATAGCTATTTCCATGCTTATGGTCCACGCCCACCTAAAAAAGCATGGCTCAGACTTTGTAGTTTGGTTAGTGTGTCTGTGTCCATCACGTTAGACACTCCGACAATTGTTAGTTGTTACCACAATAAATCGTGTTAGTGGTCAGTTGTACCAAGTCGATATAGGTACAACGTTCGTCAGACGAGAATCATATACTTGCTAGGTATACTAAATAGGCACATAATAAATAAGACAACTAATAAATTTGAAAGTGAAATAGATAAATTGAATTTCTTTTTGCCAACAAGACTTGAGCTCAACTGATATGATGTATGATTTGATAACCAATAGATTATGGGTTCGAATCTCTCGTCTCCATATATTGTTGAATTTTAAAAAAAATCCTTCTCGTATAAAAAATGTAGTGTACATGCCCTAGTTTTTTAAGAGATGATGTGTCATCGTGTCCGTATTGTGTTGTATCCGTGTCTGGTATATGTATCTGCCTACTTAGTCCACCACAAATGTGATTAAGCCTCATATGCATAGACCAAATTATCAATTAATCACTTGATTGCTATTGTTGGCTTTACGTGGGAAGTTAGTAATGTAGTCGACGAATCAATGAATCTTAGGAGGATAGCCGAAGTGAAAGAGAAAGAAAGGCGAAAGACATTGGAAGAGATATTATATTGCTTGATTGTCGGAAAGTTTGTGGAGAATGACATTTCGATGATCCCCAAGATAACAGAAACCTCAGATCCTACTGGCAGAGTCGATTTTTGGCCAAACCAAGAACATAAACTGGAATCTGTTCACTCTCCTGAAGCATTTGAAATGATACAAAGTCACTTGTCGCTTGTCCTTGGAGAGCGATTCGTCGGTCCCCTTACTTCCCTTGTCGAAATGAGCAAAATAAAACTTGGCAAGCTGTATGCGGCTTCTATAATGTATGGATACTTTCTCAGAAGAGTTGATCAGCGTTTCCAACTTGAACAGACCATGAAAACTCTACCCGAGGCGTTTACAAAAGACTTTGACGAGCGGTTACCTGGAAATCAACTCTGGGATCCTGATTCCTTGATCATGATTCCACCTGATGATGAGGGACTCGGCAACAGCGGGCAATTTGTCGATGCAGATGTAGGCAAATCATATAGATTGAGATCCTATGTGATGTACTTGGATTCTGAAACACTTCAAAGATATGCAACATTGAGATCCAAGGAAGCTATATCTTTGATTGAAAAGCAGACTCAGGGGTTGTTTGGAAAGCCAGACATTAGGATAGGCGATGATGGTTCGATTGACACGCTCAACGATGAAGTGATCAGTATAACGCTATCCGGGCTGACAATGCTAGTACTGGAGGCAGTTGCATTCGGATCATTCCTTTGGGATGCAGAAAGCTACGTCGAATCGAAATACCACTTCCTCAAAAGCTGAAAGGAGTTCAATGTTTAATACATTAATGTTTTTTAAGGTGTTAAACTTGTGCATTTTTTGCAATATAGGTTGCTGAATATGATGTTGGGAGCTTATGCTCGTGTTACGACTGCATCGGGTTTATACAGCAATGGCGAACGAAAACGGGGGCTTTAGGTATGTGTATGTTTTTATCGAAGATGTATATTGTACTAATGACTTGGACAAAGGCTAAATCTTCTGTAAATCAATTTAGGACCTGGAATACTGATTCTTATGATTTATTTTATATGTTAGCTATCTGTAAGTGTCTTGATTTTGACTAGATTTCTTCCTTATGGGATACAAATTGCTTGTGGAATTTGAGGATGTAAATTTAGAAGGAAAAATAATTAATTGGCTAGTCAGTGATATACATGTAATAATATTTGAGGTCTGTGAACTTGAACTTATAACCTTTTTTTCAATGAGAGGCTGATTAGAATTATTAATATATGTAAAAAAGAATTTTTTAAAAATATGATGCTATATTTAAATTTAGGTTTTAAGTGAACCTATCAGATTAATAAATTTGCTTTCATATTTTATTATTTTTAGTTTAAGTTGACTTGGATTAAACAAGTGCGTGTCTTATAATAAATTGGAGGTTTGAGTTGGGGTTATCAAATATTTACTAGTTTTTTTTTAGTACAAAATATTTACTAGCTAATCAAAAAAAAAAAAATAATAATAAATAAATATATATATATATTTTTTTTTAATACAAGTTGAGAGAGAGGATTACAAATACCGATTCCAGTGATTCAACACGTGATTTTGATGTTAAACTAATTTATATCTTAATACCGATTTTGGTTATTAGCCTATACCTATTTCTTCATCTTATGAAATATTATCATTTAATTTTTACGCAAATCCGAAGGAATAAAAATCCAGTTGGCTCCAGCCTCCCGGTGATTCCAAATTATTATTATTAAATTTTCCAAGATAATTCTCGTTTAATTATCCATTAAAAAACTTCTAAAAAGAAAAAAATAAAAAATTATCCATTAAAAAAATTAACATTAAACCTCAAAAGTTGGTAAGGGCATGTTTGGCTGTGAGAGGATGGATTGGGTTGGAAAGAGTTGGGAAGAGAATAGAAGAGAAGTGAAATAAGTTTATGTTTGGGGGGAGAAAAGAAAAGATAAAATTTTGTTTGATGTGATGGAAAGAGAATGATTGAAGTTTTTATTTAAATATAAAAATGAA
>JBBMEF010000018.1:794737-808037 GCA_037832685.1 Sicyos baderoa | reverse complement strand
AAGGTTTTGAAGTTAGGTAAACTTGAATTTTGCATTAGTAATAAGAGTATACTTATGCTAATATTAGTCCTAAATTTTTAGGAATCGAAAAAGAGACATTATAAATTGTTTATTGAGTATATTGCTTATCATTGTGAGTTTTTTAAATTTTAGCTTAGTTTCAAATTATGAACCCGATAACCCAACCCAACCCAACTCGAAAACAAAGGGTTGAATTGGGTTGTGTCTTTAATTGGGTTGGGTTGGGTTGGAAAATTGATCAACCCGAAATTTTGGGTTGGGTTGAAAATCACCTCAACCCAACTCATTCAACCCAACCCATGTTCACCCCTACTTTTAACTATACAAAAAGTTTAAGATTGATTTCTTAAAAAAAATTTAACCACGGTTAAATTTAAATGAGTTGTCAAAAAATAAAATAATAAAAAGTTAATTTCTTTTATCTTCCCCATTTACCATCTCTTCTTCATTGAGCTTAAGATTGGATTGCTTCTGTGTTTAGGGGTTGGCCTTTCACTAGCCATCCTCGGTTGTCACGTGGGCCGCAGCGTACGTGACAACCATGACGGGACGCGTCTAGGAATAATGGATGGGGGATTCTTTTGGTTAGGTGTTTTTGCAATTACTGTTATACCCTTACTTGGCGATGAGGGGATTATCCAAAAAAACTTTGGATTTAGGTTTCTTTGAAGCCACTGTCTTGTTTGTTTGAAGTTTTGCCAGAAATTGGAGGTGGTATTTCTCAGATGTGCAATGAAGAGGAAAGGGGCAAAATGGAGTTTATAAAAAATTTGATTTTTTATTATTTTATTTTTTGACAGCTCATTTTAATTTAACTGTAGTTAGATTTTTTTTTTATTCAAGGATCAATCTTAAGTTTTTTGCAAAATTGGAAGACTATAATTGCATTTTTTAAAATTCAGGGACCAGTTTAAAATAAGTGAAATAGTCTAGGGACCAAATTGATATTTAAACCGATACTAATTTTAACATGCTGCCTAAGAGAGAGTGGGGGCATGTATAAAAAAAAAACTCTATGGTCACAAATTTGAGCCCGTAAATCGGTATTTAACTTTCATATTATTTGATAATAGTTGTGTCCTCTATGTAGGCTTTGTTAATCTCCTCCTCCACTAAAAAAAAATGAATCAAAAGGTGATGTTCGAATCCTCCATCTTCAATTATTGTAATTTAAAAAAAAAACACAATTATAAGGGCATTTGAGATCCAAAACAAATGTGCTAAGAGAAAGACAAATTCAACATCATGGAATTTTTTTTTTTTTTTTTTTTTTTTACAGTAAAACATTATAGAACTTTTGTATACTTGGTATTCCATTTACATTTTTTGTATGATTGCTGGTAAGTCTTGTTTGGTTTGCGGGTTGGGATCTAAATCTAGATTCCTCGGAATCCAGTAGTGTAATCAAATTTCCCGGAATCTTGATTACAGTGTTTGATTTGTTGTATTTTTTTTTTTTTTTGAAAACTTGGAAATCGGAGCTTCGCTCCCCTATACCCGGAGCACCACTGGCCCGAAATTCTTATATTTACCAAACAACTGATTCCAAACTCTCGAATTCCAAATCCAATCCCCGTATTCCAAACGGAAAACCAAACACAACCGTAATGAACTTTAAAATTGGAATAATGAGACCGAGGAGCTTAAAATATGGCCTTGGTTTTTTTTTTTTTTTTTTTTGTTATTTATTTATTTATTATTTTAATTTAGGGTCTTGAATAGCATGGTACTTTTGAAGTGTAGGGTTTAAAAAAAACTGAGAGGGTCGTTTCAAAGTGATTAATGTGACGATAAATTTTTAGTCAAAGGAGGGATAAATTATTAATAATAATAATAATATTGTTATTATTCATCGTATATTATATATGGAAAAAGAACTTATATATGAAAATCTCAAAAAAAAAAAAAAAATAATAATAATAATAATAAAAACTGTTGGGTTAAGGACTTGTGAAAGGGCCCTTATGCACCCTATTGAAATAGGGAAGATCAGCCTTATTTGAGGGCTTCATTGTCCTTTTCACTCTTGTATTTATTGCTTCTTCCCTAATTTTGGTTGGGGAAAAAGGCTCTTTTTCATCCATCTTCATTTCCAATGTTATTTTTAGTCAAAATTTAGTCTAAAAAATCATTTCAACTGATTAAATTACATAATCCTAGGTTAAAAGTTTGAATCACATCTGATATATTGTTGAATTAAAAAGTTGGAGTGACTCAAATTGTTTTGTTTAAAATTATTTAATATTATATTATCTTAACAATTTATGTCGAACTTCTCAAAAAAATAAATAAATTATATGTCGAAGAAATGAATGCTCTAATAATATCTTATATGACTCAATAATCAAGAGACTATATGTTTGAATACTTTGAAAAAAATTGTGACAGAAAGTAAAGATAAAATATTATAATATTTGTGCCAACAAAAACATACATTTATCAATATCTTGTACAATTTTGTAAGCATGAGATTACACGTTAGAATCCTCTTTCCCCAATATTATAACCATATATATAAAATAATAATAATAATAATAATTATTATTATTATATTTGTAAATTTGGCTTTAATTGTTTAGATTTACAAATCTACCAAAAACTTTCGAATTTGATTTTGATTTTGATTTTTATTATTTTAATTTTGTTTTAAGAAATATATGGTAGTGTATCTGACATATGTTTTTGGACCGCGTGTATTTTTTTTAATACAAATTGAGAGAAGATAGATTAATAAATAAGATAACTGACTGCGCTACTAACTGACTTATTATATTATTTTGTGTTTTCTAAATGAGAGATGCTTTTTTTAAAAAAAAATATGAATAAAAAAAAATCATTTTTATTTAGAAGGCATTTCCTCCACGAGCTACCTAGTGAAAGCAAATAAAAAGGTCACCATGAAAGTTCGTAATATAATTTGAAAAAGATATCTTTATTTATTAATATATTTGCACATTTCCATAATTTGAAAAAGATATAAAATGAAGATAATGTGTGGGTGAGAGTTATGTGTTTTTCCAAACAAGAAAGACAATGACATATCATAATTATCAACATTAAATTCTGTTGGCTTCCTACTTGGCCATTCTTCAGAGGTCATTTCATCACTTTCTTACCCAATGTTTTCAAAAGTATATTCTTTTTTTTTTTTTTTTTTTTTGCATAAAAATATTCTAAAATTTTGAATCTTTGTTGCTATGAAATTCAATTGTCTTTCTATATCTATAACTAATAGGGTTAATTTAGTGCATATTGATTACCATTTTGATATACTGTTTATTAACAATTAAATAACAGTTATTTATTCCAACAAATAAGTTTTTTTTAACCACATGCAAATTAGATGTTTGATTTTAAAACAACTTTAGATGCTCGTCATTAACGATTAAAGAACAAAATCTATTAACGAAAGAGACAGTAATTTAATAATTTTATTATTTAGTAAAAATCTAGTTCAATGCCATAAACACGGGTAGTAACATCTTTGTAGGTTTGTGGTCTCTTATACTAAAAAAAAAAAACTTCTCATAAAAAAATTCGGGGCCATATTAAATTGGAGCTTTTGGTATAAAAGTTGAAGGCTAAGATAAAGCTTTAACTTTTTCCTCGATTGTACTTTTATCTCATTTGAATAACAACTATGAAGTGAATGATAAAAAATAAGGGAATTTGCATGTATATTACAATAAGGAAGAAAAAAAAAATATAAATAGCAAAAAAATGAAAATATTTGCAAATATAGCAAAATCAGATTTTATAGACTTCATCAATAATAATGTCTGATAGACTCCATCAATAGTGTCTGATAGAGTCCATCAATAGTATTTGAATTTTTTTTTGCTATATTTGTAATATTTTTAAAATGTTGTTATAATTCTAATGTGGGATATAGAATTTGCTATAGAGAAGGGAATTTACTATAATTCTAATGTGCAAATTCCCTAAAAAATAATACTCATATTATTTTTAGTTCAAACTATATGTAGAGAAGGGATTTAAACTTCTCATTATTTGGTCGATATTTTTTTTTTATTCCAACTACATTAAATGATAAAAGAAAAATATTATTGTGTTTGAAATCATGATTTTATTCCCAATAATAAGTGAAACTTAAAAAAATAATCATACATATAGAAGGAAACCTTTCAATTAGAAATAAGAAAAACAGTTATGCAAACAAATGCATGTAATGCAAAGTCATTTATTTAAATATTTCCTTCTAATATGATTTTTTTTCTTTGATTACCCTTCTAATTATGAATTAAAAACAATATTATCAATAATTTTTTTGTTATGAAAGAGAGAAATAAAACTTTTGACCACTTTCAACCAAACCCCTTTTACTTTCTTTGTTCTTAAAATAGTGGGTGGGAGGAAAAAGAAGTCATAAAAGTATAATATGTGATTTTTTTAAAAAAATAATATGTTTATGTATGTATTTAATTCATTACACTGAAGATATGAAGGGAATATATTATATCCATTTTCAAATGGAATTGATTGATTTGCCATGTCTAGACTTCAATTAATTCCTTATTTATTATCCCAACCAAACTTCTAGGGACAATCTGATAATATTCTTATCTTATTTTTAAAAATATTTTAAATGAATCTTTCAAAAAATAAAAGGTTAATGAACAAGCTAATTATTTTGGATTAAAGTCTCAGCCAAAATTATAAAATTAAGTTTTATTATTAAACATTCAATTATATAAAAATGATAATAAATTAAATTATTAATTTAAACATAATTCAATCTATAACCTTTTCGAATTACGGTCCATGAACTTTTTTATATTTTAACATGTGTTTCATATATTTTCAAATGGCTTAATTCAATTTATTGTCATTCCTAACTGTGACAATTAACTATGAATTAATTTAAAAAAAATTTAATTGTTAATCAAACGTAATAAAATTTTATCTTTCGAAAATTTGGATGTGGGTGTAAAGTAATCATTATTTTTTAGTTTTTTATACATAAAATTGCAAATTATGGAGGAAAAAATGGGGAAGTGTGATGCTGCTAATATTTTAGAAATTATTTTTAGTTTTTTATATATAAAATTGTAAATTATGGAGGAAAAAATGGGGATTGTGATGTTGCCAATTTCCCCCTTTTTCTTGTAACAAGCGTTTTATTTTTATTATTTTTTTATTATATTTTTTTTTTTTTGGAATGGGAAGTTTTTATTATTAAAAGAAAAAGGAATATAGTTAGTAAATTGACAGTAATAATGGGAAAAAACAAAAAGCAAATGGGATAAAAGAGTGGAATAAAACGAAAAAGGAAAAAAGTTGGCTCGTAATTCGGTAGAGCGCTTGTTAACGACGCTCTCATTTATTATTCAAGAAAATTATGTGAATTTTCTTCTTTTTTTTTTCTTTTTTTTTGAATATTGAATTTCCTTTTTCAAGTGTCGGTGCAATTATAATAACTCGAAATTTATTCTAAAAAAATACTAATAATAATAAATAATAACTCGAAATTTCAATAGAAAATTTTATAAATGAGGAATACTAGTTAAGAAGGATTCAAGTGGTATTTGACGAAAATAAAATATTATCTATATCACAAGATTATGAGTGGTTATTAAACTTGTTTAAATAGATATGTTATATGTGATTGCTAACAAGAGTGTTAAAGTTGTGTGAATACCTCTGATCAGCGTTAGTCAATTTATCTAGCTCATATTTAAATGATCAATTTTTTTTATTTTCAGTTTTTGTAACAACCCGACGACCCATCGCTGTTACAGATGGTATTAGAGTCGGGCATCGGGTTGGTGTGCTAGGTCCATCGGGACGCTGGACCTCTAAGGGGAGGTGGAAACCTATAGGAGAATCCCACATTGGTTGGAAAGAGGAACAAAGCATTTCTTACAAAGGATGTGGACATTTTTTCCTAGCAAGACGTGTTTTTTCCATAGGGGGAGAAGCAAACTCGTGAGGTCGGTGGGACAAAGCAAACAATATCTTTGCTAGCGATGAGTCGGGCTGTTACAGTTTCTAAACATATTTATTTTCATTTGTATGATACCGTCCATTTTGAACATAAATTCTCAAGACTTTATTTTTGGTTTCACCAAAAAATCACAAACCAATGTAGAATGTTGTCATAACTTTTATCCACATGATTTACTATTTATTTAACTAATGTAAGACAACTTTATTTGCATTACAACATGATAGAGGCAAACAAAAAATCTTATTTAAATTGAAGAATCATAAATGATTACGGTAAAAAAAAAAGTTTTTGGAATTGGGAAATTATAAATAATTAGGGTGGAAATGATATTGTATTGAGAAATTTTATGAAGTTTTTTTAGGGTTTAATGGAGCTACTTAATTAGTCTAAATGTAGGTTTGTATCAACTCGTGAACAAACATTTTATCCATTCATTTTTTCTCAAGTGCAGAGATTTATTTAATTAATCTGTTTTTAAAACTTAATTATTTGATATTTAACTTTGAAAAGCCTTGCTGACAAATTTCCCATCAAAATGGTACCAACAAGGATCACCTTCTTCCACCTCTCATTTACTTTGATAAGAGTTGAAATGATTGACCAATGATGATTCGACAAAAATATAGTAAAAATTATATAAATCACGTAACCATTACAAAAATCATGAACTATTTTCTAAGTTTTTAGTAAAATATTGATATTAATTCGTATTTTGTAAAGTGAAGGTTGTTTGTTTGTTGAATTTAGAAAGAATTTAAAATGAGTAATTACTCATTACTCTTCAAGAAATTATTTTTGTAATTACTAAAAATAATTCATCATTTGTATTAATAAAAAAATTCATCATTTTTTATTACTTTTTTTAATAATTCATTTATAACTTTTTGAAATGACTTTTTATTTTTATTATTCAAAATAATTTATTTTTAATTACTAAAACATAATTACATATTTCAAATCTACATTCACACATGTTATTGTCTCTAACTCAACTATATAAAAATTACATCTAATAAAGTTTATTACTACAATTTTTAATTTTTAACTACTTAAAACAACTCCTTTAAATAACTTTCAAATTAATTACTCATCTAAAACCGCATCCAAACACCTCCTCCGAAGCTAAATTCTTATTCTATCCTATCAATTAAATTTTAACTTTTAAAATTAAAAAAGATAAATTTACTTTAAAAAAAAAAAACATGCATGAGTGGAAGGCACCATTCCCTAAGTGCTATAAAGGTAATAAAGAACAAAAAAAAAAAGTAATTGATTCCCCCTTTGAAGAATAAGCATTCTAATTAGGGATTTAAGTAAAATAGCTTCTTTTTACAATTACATAATGGGGGTAAAGATCTGCAAAATGTGTATTAAAAGCAATTGCAAAATCTTCCTTTTTCCTACCCCTACTTTTGTCATTTTTTTACCAATTGTTTTCTTTCTCAATTATATTCTAATCACTTTATTTTTCACTTTTTATTTATATTCTCGCTTAGCCTCTCTTGGATGGGTAGACCTCGTAAAAGATTTATAATTACTTCTCTAAACATGAGATTTGAACTTATAATCTCTTTGTAACTAGGGTTATATAACATATCATATAACTATATTATTATCGGCCAAAATTATATCTATTTTCAAGTTACAAGTTCGAATTTTTCATTCAATATTCTTCATTCATTACAGTTGTCAAGGTTCTTCACTTACTTCCTTTTAGCAGTTAATCTCACTCTCATTTTCTATTTTTGAGTGCAAAACAAACAAAAAGAACAATTTCATGTATTTGATTTGCTTAAATAAAATAAGATCATTTGTAGACCTCAAAGGTTGGTAGGAATTAGCCATTAGGGCTTGCTTTTGTTGCTTTCTGTCTTTTTTTCTTGTCTACTTGTCTTTCTTTACCTCTTTTTTTTTTCCCCACTTTTCTTTTCTTTCTTTAAAAACCTTTTTTTTACTCATAGACAACCAACTTCATTAGAACTTCATTTTCTGATTTCAAATATAAAGATAATATCAAAATGAGTAAAAATATTTGTGTTCATCAAACTGGCCTTCCTAATGTGAATTCCAAATTAGGCTTCTGAGGATTTGTGCTTCCACAAACATTTCTTGATGAGCTTATTTCTGATAATCTCTCATTGTTTGAGCTCTTTGGATCCATATCATTCTGTTAAAGAAAAAAAAAATGTGGATTGCTATTAATAATCACAACAAAATATGTCTTCACTTCGACTAAGTTCTCGAAAGCGTTTAAATTAATATCCGAATCCACACGATCGATAACGAAAATGTGTACGTAGCAATAAACTTTGTTTTAATTGGAGACTAAAAACTAAAATAGTAACTCCATTTATAATAAAGTTTTGTTTGTTCATCACTCACTAAGGCTCGGAGGACTCTAAAGTCACATAGATTCAATTTTTTTTAGAAATTCTATCACACCATAAAATTTGTCGTCAATAAGAACAATAACTAAACCGACGTAAATATGTGCATAGATCATGAGCAGATAGATCCGAATCTTCCCATCTCTAACTACTTTTGAAATAAAAGAATCGTAAAATGCATAGAATGCTTAATATCTCAAGTTGGTAGCTACCATACCTATAAACATGATTTCAAATCATGTCACAAAGTAAATGCTTAATACCTAAAGTTGGTAGCTATACTACATCCAAAACCATGATCTAAACCCCATGTCACAAATTTTCCAATTGTGACCATTGATTCAACTCAATACTAACATCATGTCACAATTCGAATACTTGTTCCTTTTTCGATCTTAGGGCTAAAATGTTTCTATACGGCCAAATACTCCTATTAGTAAAATTAGAGCTCGACCCTAGAGTCTTCCTCAACTACATAAGTTTGAATCTTCTCTTCTAAAATAAGTCATCGAAAAAGAGAGAAAACGAAGGTACCTCGAGTGACGAAGAAAGGTCCCTAGAAGAATCATTAGGCAAACCATGCAACCAAGCTTCCCTGTCACATTTCCAAAATCACAACAAACAAAGGGAAAAGCACATCTTTTAATCACAACCATGCAGAGCAAAAAAGGGAAATAAGAAAAACACAATGAAAAAGAAAGCTACAAATCTTTTTTTCACTTTGCATTTGGTGTTTTTAAAATTGATTTAAAGCTACACCAACCCCATGTGATAGCCCATTACTATAACCACAAATTACGAGGAATTTTTCAAACTCAACATTTTGTTTTTGTTTTCAAAAGTTAAAAAATAATTCATTTTTAGGTATCAAAATTTCCACTAATGGGTCCATCAAAAGAGCTTAGCTTTGAATAAGGCTTCATTTTATAGCCCCACAAAATCCAAGGGACAAAATTTTTTTTTTTTTTTTACATATTTCTTTTCATTCATTTTACGAGACTGTGGTTTTATAATTGCCTCATCATGGAGATTTCAAGTGTTTATTCATTTTATTTTTTTAAAAAAAATTCTAATCAGACACACCAAAAAATAGATTCACAACAAAATCTTCTTTTTATATATCCATTTGGAAAATGAGCCATGTTCTTGTCTGACTACATACGAGAGATACATGTTCTTGTCTCAAGAGTCGATTCCAAAAGATAACAAAAGATTTTACAATTAAGGAGATAAACTTTGGAGACTCCAAGTCTCTACACTAATGAGAGTTGACATAAAAATTTTCATTACTAGTTTGAATCTTTCTATTCTCGATTACATCGT
The DNA here is from genome assembly GCA_037832685.1 of Sicyos baderoa. Lineage (NCBI taxonomy): Eukaryota > Viridiplantae > Streptophyta > Magnoliopsida > Cucurbitales > Cucurbitaceae > Sicyos > Sicyos baderoa. Next base: position 798,338 of record JBBMEF010000018.1, on the reverse strand, counting down.
AATTTTTAATTTCGTCCATAAGAAGAGAATATTTAATAAGAAGTCAGAAAAAAGAAATTGACCTTGAAGAATTGCTCCACAGGGCACAATAATCCTTATCTTGATGAAGATTTTGCCTATTTTTTTGAACTGAGTGCTCATTTTGCCTTCCAATTGATGGATTTTGAATGTCAAATATTATATCTTCAATATTGCTTGTGTCCCCAGATGAAGCATTTTCATATAAATCTGATTGGCCTGTTTAAATATTGAAAACAAAATTATTAAAAAAAAAAAAATCATATTTATAAAATAAAAATAGGTAAATAAAAAGAAAGAGGAAAAAAGAAAATCACCTGAAGAAGCTGCTCTGTCTGTAGTCTTCACTGTACGGTACATCTGCAATGGGAATTTTATTTTTATAATATGATAAGATATAAAAAGTGGATTTTGTTTGGATTATTTAAACAAATTGACAAAAGCTTACATTCCCCCCCCACAAAATGGAATATTATCATAAGACAGAAAAGGAAAAAAAGTAATAATAATGAAAAAAAATTGACTGTGAAAGATGGTTAACCCTAGTTATGGAGGTTTGGTTACTAAAAAAAAAAAAAAAAAAAAAAAAAAAACTAAATTTAAAGAAGAAATCATTGTGTAATGATGATTTGATCATTTATTTTCCATATTCTACTTATTTCATATATTGCTTTTGTTTTCTTCTTCTCTTTCCCTCAATTGATATTGTTTTTTTTTTTTGGACATATAAATAGACCCATTTGAAGTACTATAGATGAAAGCTTCATATAAACTAATTTTGGGAGTAAAATGTATTATAAAAAAATGGGTAAACCAATACACAAGCATAGAAATTTAAAAACATGGCAAATATAAATATAGATGTATAATTAACAACAATAAATTTTATGATTCAAGTCCCCAAATTCTATATTGTATTAAAAAGCAATCTTTTGTTTACATTACTACACAAACACTTATCCCCAAATGTTTGAAGACTTAAATGATTAAAACAAAAAAGGTTATATTTATTAATTTTACATTAAATTTTAACAGCTACCACTTCTTTCATTTACTCATGAAAGCCTTGTCAACTGGAAAACAGTCTCTCTGAGCCACCTTGTCTTGTGTGCATGTGTTGATTTTTTTTTTTTTTTTTTTTTTTTTTTTTTTTTAATTTATAATTTATAATTTCTTTTTTAATTTACTCATAGTTGGTATGGCTCATTCTCCCAAGCAAAAAGCTGTTTGTTAGCTAGCAAAAGCAGAACCATCAGATCTAGAAGAAAAAGAAAAAGCTAAGAATTTCAACCATTGGAATTTGAAGGAAAAAAAAAAAAAAAACCAAACATGTCATTAAAAAAACAAAAAACCTTGATTTCAATTCGACAAACTTCCTGACACAAATTAATTAAGGATGTAACAACAATGCAAAACCCCGTTTTCAATTATGCAATTATCTCACTCTACACACATTGTAATCACTTTTGATTCTAAAATATAATTTTGTGTAATTTTTTAACTTTTGAAATGGGATTTGATTTGGGATCAAGAGATTATGAGTTACATACCTGTAAATGAGATTTGACATGGGCCAAGGTTAGATCTTTGACATCCATAAGCTCGAGAACCGACTTCGGCGTGGCTCCTGATCGTCGAGAATAAAAATAAATGATTAAATTTATCATAACTTATCGACTTAAACTTTCGATTTAACTTTAAATTAAGAAGAAGAAAAAGAATGCATTATTTTAAATATGGTTTTGAGGATAAATGAAGAAAAAAAAAGAAGAAATTAAAGTGAAATACTTTCATGGCCGCCAAGGAGTTCAACAGCATGAACAAAGCGAGAATGAAGAGTTGAAGTCCATCTCATCCTTGGAGCTCTCATGCTGCGTTTAGCTGGAAACCTAGACAACAATCTCGATCGCATCATAATCTGGTTGTGGCCTGCGACGGAGGGAGCGACGCTCCCTCCGCCGCCCCCGGTGCCCGCGGGGTTATTTGTCTGATGGTACACCGGAATTCCTCTAATAGGTCTCAAAAAGCCCAAGTCTTGGACATTGTTCTGCCCCGGAAACGAGAGCGGGGCCGTATGGTGGTGGAAAATCGCGGGTTGGTGGTTGGCTTTGGGTAGGGTTTCGAAAAGGCGAGCACCGCCGTTGAACGCGGGATGGTGTTGACGATGATGATGATGATGATGATGATGAGCGATATCGGAGTATTGGGGAGAGTTAATTTGAGTGAAGTTAGAGAGTGAGAGATCAAAATGATTAGGGTGATGTTTGGGAGTGGTTTTAGAAGACTCTAAATTGAGATTATTCCAAAACCCCAAATCAACTTCTTCTTGTGAGGTTGTTGTTCTTCTCCAAGTGGATGAGGGTTTATTTGTATTTGGAGGGCTAATTTGGAGTGACAAATCTGGCTGTGCTGGAAATAGCTCCATCTTAAGGGGCAAAAGAAAAAAAAAACCAAAATTTTCTTATTGCCCCTCTTTGATTCTCTCTTTCTCCTCTTCTTCTTCTCGATTTCTTCTCGATTCCTCGTTCTTCTTTGTTCTTGTTGTGTATTTACCTCAAGATTTAGAGATTTGTTGGGGATTTGAGAATATGGGTTTAGAAGGGAAGTGAGGGAAGATTTGTGGGTTGTTGTTGGTTTTTCTAATCTCTATTTGGGATTTTGATGAAATTTGAGAGAGATTGATGGATAGAAAGAAAGAAAGATAGATGGAAAAGAGAGAAGAGGAAGAAATAACAAGCTATGAAGTGAATGGTTTGTTTCTATTGTTGTGAAGTATATGTGAGAAAATGACACTTGAGGAGCTATGGATGAGAGAGAAAGAGAGAGATGTTTGTTTATTGGGGTGTAGGGTAATAGGTGAGAAAGTGAGGAAAAGATGAAAAAGGAGAAAAAGGTAAATAAGATAGGTTTTGGTTCTCCTTTTGGTTTTTACCATACCTTTCTTTCTTTCTTTTTTCCTCTCATTTTTAGGTTTGTATCCTATAGTTTTTTTGGATTTTTTTTATAAAAAAAAATCTAACTTTTTAATCTAACCAAAACTTTAATTTTATCTTTTATGTCATGATTAGTGTTCTCATTTAAATTATTGAAGAATTGTGATGTCAAAAGTTCAACAATTATATATGTTTTTTTAGAGAATAAGGTGGATACTCTTTTTCTTGCTAGTATTCTACCACAAATTTAACTGGCCAACAAGATATGAAGCATGGTTTAGAAGTTTCTAAAAAAAAAACTACAATTAATTTAAAAGTAAAAATAAGATTAAAATATCATTTTAATATATGTACCTTGAAATTTGCTTCATTTTAATCCCTACAATTTCAATTTTTCAATTTTTTAGTCCTTGTAATTTTAAGAAAACTTAAAAGTGATCTAGGTATAATAAAGAGAGATTAGCTTATATAGACTATATTAGAGAACTAATTGCAAAATTAGATAAAAAGGAAACTAATTTCAAAACTAGATTTTTGTTTTAAAATTCTAAGTATTGTAAATAGGACAATTACCAACTTGACCCTCTAGTCATGTTGGAAGGAAAGTCAAATTCGTCAATCTTCCTTCCATTAAGCCTAAATTAGGGGAG
>JBBMEF010000018.1:779230-792451 GCA_037832685.1 Sicyos baderoa | reverse complement strand
CAAGTTTGCAAAAAAAAACTTAATTGCCTAATTTTGCAATTAGTTTTCATAATAGGTCTACTAACTATAATTTCCCTATAATAAATTTGAAACTAGCTTTAATCGAAATTAATTTAATATATAACTAATTACAAGATAAACAAAATTAATAAATAAGAAAAGCCGCTAATTTCAAATTTTTTCTAATAAAAAATTTAGAACAACTAAAATTAAATATTTGAAAAATTCAAATATTGAAATGGAATAATCTTAGAAGGCAGGATTAGATTAGAGTGTGAACATCAAAACAGGAATCTATAACAGTAATAATCATTTCAACCCTTTCTAAGTAATTCCTAAGTATGAATGTAAAATATATATTTTTTCTGAGCTTTAAGTTGTAATTTGTCTCAAACTATCATGGGGTAGTCCAATTGGTCATGGAGGGTCTTGAGATGCATAAGGGTATGAGTTCAAATCTCATGGTGACCACATACCTAGGAATTAATTTCAAATTAATACCTACGAGTTTTCTTGACATCCAAATGTGGTAGGGTCAGGCGGTATGCCCCGTAACATTAGTCGAGGTGCGCTTTTCACGCGAAAGCTGGCCCGAACAGTCACGGATATAAAAAAAAAAAAGAAGAAAAAAGTTATAATTTATCTCTGCATTTAATTTTCAAGAGACATAAGGCTGTTAGTGTACTACTGAAAGTAAGGTCATTGGTGTTGCTGTTTTATTTTTAGGGAACCCTCTATTTACTTATTTATTTATTTATTGTCACTTTGAGTTGTACTTGGCTTGTATAATTATGGGTTGTTTGGATGAAGATTTGTAGGGATGATTAGAATAAATAATTAAATAAAGAGTTATTTTGAGTGATTAAGAATTGAGATGTGTGCAATAATTTGTTTGGATGAAGCTTTTTTATGAAGGAGTTAGAGGTAATTAGCTCGTTGGATGAAAATTTTGATAGAGTAGTAGTATGGAAAAACTCGTTTGGATGAAAATCTGAATGAAGAGTTGTATGTTGAGTGGTTTAAAAATAAGAGATTGATTGATTTGAAATAAATGGTTAAAATTGAATGATTGTTTTGGTGATTACAATAACTCGTTTGAATAAAGTTTTTTGAAAAGTAATTATAATAATTCATTTACAATAGCGGGTTGAACACCATGTAACAAACCCCTTTTAAGGGTTTAAATATAAGGGATTTTTTATTGGTAACAAAAATAAAATAAAAATCTATAGAAGTCAAAAAATTTAGAATTTCTTTTTCAAATATAATAAATATTCAGTCACTTTAAATTAATAGGTTTCAACCAAGTAAATTCAACCAATTTTAATCAAGTGAAATTAATAGTATTTAATCTAGTTAAATATTTTGATAAGCATAAAATATTTTTAAAAAGATTATAATTAAAATAGGAGGTTAAAATTTGCTATTATATATAAAAGAACTTAATTCTCTCCTATATATGCTTGGCTGCCATGTCTTTTTTACAATAATACACATTATATGCACATTTAAGAAATTAAATATTGTACCTTTTCAACCCTTTGTTCACACTCAACCATTCATTTATATTACCTTTATAATTCCTCATGAAAGTGCAACCAATTAATAATGTATGGTTTCAAAAATATATATATATATTTTTCATTTTCAATATATTAGTTTTGAAAAGGACAAAAAAATCAAAATGTTGTATATAAATTTGGGTTAAAATTTTAAGATTTATTCGATAACTATTTGATTTGATTTTTTTTTATTCCATAACTACTCTTATTAGTATAAGAACTTGCACTTATAAATTTTTTATTTTTTAAATTTAATCTACTTTTATTATATATATATTTTAAAAACCAAATAAGTTTTCAACTCTAAACAATTTTTTTTTTAATTTAAAAAAATGTTTAGTTAGATGGCAAATATAGTAAATAATCATTTTCAAAAAAAATATAGTAAATAATCGTGAAGAAACTGAGCATAAGTTTTATAAACATGGTCTAATCCATAAAAAATAAAAAAAAAATCAATTAATATAAAGATCTCATTAAACATTCGAATTTTGAATTAGACGCAACCTTACAACAACCAAAACCCATGTACTAAAAAAAATAAAAAATAATAAACAACCAAAACCCATATATATGTAGTTTCAATAATAATAAAATAATAATAAAAAAACCACATATATGCGCTTATCATATTGACCGGTATGTCTGTCTTTTTTTGTTTATTGCTAAATACTGAAAAAATACAAATTTAAACCAGGTTTAATAACAGTTTGGTTTTCTTATTTTTGGTTGAAAATTAAATCTACAACACTAAAAAATGTGGAGGTTGTCAAGAATACCATAGCTCTACCGGTATCTTTTACGACCTAATAATCATAAGATTACAAGTTTGAATTCCCATATCTCCAATATTGTTATATAAAAAAAAAAAAATAGAGGTTAATTCATCCACTCCGAAATATGGTTGAATAAAAAAAATAGTCTACAAAAATCATTTATATTTATAAATTTCTTTTACTTCATATCTACCTTTTATGTGTATTTTAAATACGAAACAAAAATTTGCACACTAAAAAAAATAGTTTCAAAAAACTAAATAAAAATCTCACAACACAAAATGCATAATGCTTGCAAAATGTAAGTTACAATACTAATATCAAGTAGTTTTATGCTTCATTATAGTTATCGTTGGGCTAAAAATATAAACATATATGTAAAACTCTTTTGAATTAGCTCAAACAAGATTTTATACGACTCAGTAACTAAGTCTCCGTTTGATAACTATTTGGTTTTTTGTTTTTGGTTTTTGAAATTTAAGCCTATTCTCATTCAAATTTTCTACATTGTGTTCCACAATTCCAACCATACATCCATATTTTCTTAAGAAAGGTAGGAGGATACTAACAAATTTTTAAAAACAAAAATAAACTTTTTGAAGCTACTTTTTTTTTTGTTTTTAAAAATTGGTTAGTGTTTTCCTACTTTCTTAAGGAAAGATGGATATATTGTAAGTAGGATGGAACATATTATAGGAAATTTGAGTGAGAATAAGCTTAAATTTCAAAAACCAAAAACAAAAAAACCAAATGGTTATCAAACGGGACCTAAAATGTACGGGTTCAATCTTCCAATCTCAAATTGATGTTGAACTTAACCAAGAAAAAAAAACCTCATTGTCATAAATAAGTGATTATAAGTATATCAACTTTATTATCATAAAAGGTGTATGAGAGTTCCATTTAACATGAAAAAGAATAAAAAAGTGAGAAATTTGGTTGGAGCAAAAGCTAGGAAAAGAAGGAATATATAACCATTACAAAGTAGAGAGTTACTTAAGAGAGTTATGGAAAATAGAAAATACAAATTTTTCTCAACTTTTTATGAAAAGAAAAGGAAAAGATGGGAAGAATGAATATGTATGGAGTTATAGGAAAGGTTGAAGGGAATTAGAAAGGTAAGTTTTAGGAGGGCTTTTAAAAACTTTGTGAATGAGCATTTGGGTAAGCTTTACCTTTGTGGTGTTTACTTTGCTTTTTGAGGTTTGTCTTTGAACACCACTCATTTGTGGCTAACTTTTTGAATAATCCAAACACTCCCCATTCTTCCATCTCTTCTTTTCATTTATTTATTATATTATATTTTTGTTGTTTTGGGGTACACCTATCTTTATGTAACATAACACCAACAAACCATATATATACATTAATGAGCTAAATATAGCTACTAGGACCAACTCCTTAAAGAACCAATTGGGCAATACCCACCTGAATATTTATGAGCATTTTAGTTTTCAACCAACATTCATTAATCTATAATCAAGAAGTTATCGATTCGAATTCTCAACTTGTTATTAATCTATATCCAATATTTAAGAGGTTTTGGATTACCAACAAAGTAATAGCTCAACCGACATCAATGCTCACCTAATTGAGTCTCCCCCACCCTGAATTGTTGTAATCTAAAAAAAAAAAAAGGTTTTGGATTCGAATTCTTCCACTTTATATGTATAAGTCAACCTTAATCTAACTAATGAGAAAAAAGTTTTTTTAATCACTTTCTTTTTAAAGTTCTACCCTAATAAGATGAGATATTCGTATTTAGCACATTTTTAGTTATAAGTCACATATACTTATACTTATTATGCGCTATTGTTGTTTTTTTTTTTTTTTTTTTTTTTTTAATTTAAATCTTTGGATTTGAGTTGAGTGTAACTATTTAGATGAAAAAATATAGATAGAAATAATGGGATATTTGATAAATTTTATAGATATTGCAGTAGTAAATAAATGTTTTATCTTTTCACTAAATCTCATTTAGAATTTATTTTCAATTTGAAAATATTACTTTACCTCTCAGAAATTGATGGAACAAAATATTGATTTTACCAGCTTTCATAGCAATCGATGGAAACAAAATATGTATACAAAGAAGGAACAACTTGTACTTTGATGTTAGGTTAGTGACATATTTCGACTAATGTCACATGACATATCGCTTTAACCATACAATATTTGGATATTAAAAAAATTTAGAATAAATTAATTTTTAAGTAAATAACCACCTTAAGATTGAATTCATCATCTTTTAATTCTCGAAAATTGTCTTAGACCGCTAGGCCGCCACTCATAGTTTGAATCATATGGGATATTCATGTATGTCTCATATTTAAACTACCAAAAAAACAATTTAGTTCAATAATAATTGTGAAAAAGAAATTCGAACAAATTTGAATCAATCTTTTAGTTGGACACCTAAAAAGTTCCAAAAATAAGTACCGATCCCTTTACAAAAAGGATACACAAATCAAATTATAAAACTAAACAATTCTCAAACCCTATACCAAAATGCATGAATCCCTAAAATAGTTTCATCAGGTAGATGAATTCTAATCTTTATTTACCTTCAAATTAGAGGAAATTATAATTATATATGGTTGAGGGTTTATATATAGGAAACTTTTCATGTATAACAAAAATTGGCTAAAAATTTGTATCTATAGCACAAAACTGAAAATAATTGCACATATACCAAAATTATGAGTAATTGAACTCAATCAATAAGTGGTGATTGAACTCAATCAGTTGAGCTCAATCACTTTACAAACTGATTGAGTTCAAACACTAATTATTGATTGAGTTCAATCACTCATAATTTTGGTATAAATGATTTTTTGATAAAAATATACTATAATTTTAATAAAATACCATAAAGTTGGTATATATATCTATGAGGATTGTATCAATAAAGTTTATGTATAAGTACAAGGAAAAATCCTCCTTTCAAAGATAACAATATGGTAAAAGTATAGAGTGGAATAAGAGATAGAATTGTCAACTTGTAAGATGATATTTGATGTTTTATTCAATGAATTATGTTCAAATTGGTAAAATTTAAACAAATCCAACTTTCTAAATTCAAGCATTGTCTTTAATGGACAATTTCTTCTTCAGTAATTCAACTCTATTAAAATTAATTAAAAAATGATCATTTCTATTTGTACTTGCTATTTCCAAAAAAAAAAAAAGAAGTTTAATTCCTTAATTAAAATGTTAAAATCAACATTCAAGTTACATCACAAATGATTTACCATATCATCTTGAAATTGATGTAACTCTCTTTCTAATGAAGCTACCAAAAAAGAACCCATGACCATTTGGGTGGCTGCCTAAAATGCAATAATGTCAAAATCCCAATTTTTTTTTTTTGTTTGAAACACTACCAAAAAGTTTTTTTCACATAACTTTCTTGAAAAAAAAAATTGTACTTTAAATAGATGCAATATTTATTGTTGACTGTATTTCACCCTTTCAACCTCTAATTTATTTCATAATATGATTTTAAAGATATACTTAAAAATATCAATTAAAAATGATTGATGAAATTTACAAGAAAATATGGTACAAATGAATTTGGTGAAATTAAGAAGATACCATTTCAATGGCAACAACAACAAAATTGGGATTTGTTTTTGCAAAGTTGTTTAAGTAATTTAATTATGCGGATGTAAATATTTTTTTTTTTTTTTTGAAACAAGGTAACTACACCCGTCCCTAAATCAAACATCGAAAAAATCGAAAGAGTATGTCACAGGTGAATATTGAACTTGAAACTTTGAAGGTAGCATATCTTCAAAGGCTAAATCTTCGACCACTGTGCCTCTTTGGGACACATGAATATAAATAATTGGACATCATTAGAAGCAATAAAATTTAAAACATATTATAATGTTAATTTGTTTTTTTGTTTTAATTATTCCATTTGAATATTTCTTTGTCTTCGTAGCTCAATATGCTTTACCAAATTAGATCTTTGTAGGCGGAACATGAATTCAAACACAGATCTTTGTATGGTGCCTATTTTGGTCTATTTATTTTATGTTTCTAGAGTTATTTTTGGTCTAATTATAATACACATCATAATCAATTTCCTATAATACCTTTATATTTAAATCAGGTTAAATTTACAAATTTCATTCGATCGACCAAAGTATTGAAATTAATAAAATAATCTTTCTCAAAAACAAAAAAAAATTAATAAAATAATCTAATGTTTGAACGTGAATGGGACAAATTGATATTTTTGTACCATTGTTAATTTTCAACATGACGATTTATAAAATATGGTATTATACTCTAAAAATATATTTTTTATTCTAAAATATTTTATCAACAAAAATTCTAGCATGTAAATTCGTGATTTATATTAAACTATACAAAATATCACTAAAATAGAGTAAAAATGTTTTAAGATTTGGCTGTCAACCATATATTTATTTTTCACTTTAAAAAATATATATTTTAATACTAAACCAAATTTTAACTTTTTACAAAAAATTGTCTTCTTGTCTTTTAGTTTCTGCTAGATTTAAAATAATATTGTTAGTTTATATATTTGTAAATATTTAAATTAATTAGTTTTTATGCTATTTTAATATTCTAAATTTATATTCATGCTAAGTACACTAGTGACATTATATACGACATAATAATCGATTGGTTATAAATTTGAGTCTTAAATGTTATTAAATTCATAAAAAAAATAAAAGATCTCAAAATCAACTCTTTACATAATTGCTTTCATTAATATAACACATGGAAATGACATTTCCAAATACCATCTATAAAATATGTTAATTATATTATACATCTAATCTGAAGTACATAAAGATGTAAAAAAAATGTAGAATTAGGGTTTTGAAGATGCAGATTTTGAGGAAAGAGCTTCTAATTAATTTTGTGTTAAACAAAGCAATCTCAGAGTGTGGAAGCATCTAATTAAAATTTGTCAGTAATTGTTTTTTATTAAACAAAAAGATAAGGTTTGAATTTCAGAATTCCAAGACCATGGGGTTTAGTTAAAACAAAATGGTCAGAGAGAATCTCACATTAATGCAATTATTAGTTTAATTTAGTGGTCTGATTCCTTATTATTATTTTTTTAGCGTATGGTCTGACACATGCATATATTATAACATCATGATTATTGTTTTTATTATAAAGTACCGTAATCAAGAAGGAAAAATCAGGTACTCTAAAAAGAGAGATTAGGACAATAAGCTACCAGTATTAATTTTATTTTGTAACAAAAAAAATTACATAAGTTCGAATTCTCTCTCCATTATAATCAAATTCAGATAAAAAAAATGTTAAATATTTTATAGGAGATCCAACTAAGTCGTAGCGCAATAATTTTATTGTTTAATTGTAAATCAGTTCAACATTAATGTCACAATATGTTCGATCTTAAGAATTAGAACTTGTCTCTTTCTCCTTCAATATGTAATCCAATTTTATTTTTTTAAAAAAATAGAAGTAATCTCTATTATTGTTATTTTAGGTTTTTAATTTAGAAAATAAAAATCTATTTTAGTTTTTATTTTTATTTTTTATTATTGGTTTGAAGATGTCTTCAAGTTTTAGTTAATCAATAAGTGGAATGAGCGACTTGAACTTCATCCATCCAAATACACATTTTTATTAGACACATTTTTTTTATTTAATGTTTATTTATTTTGAATCCTAAATTTTCATTAATATGCATTATTATTTTTATTTATTTGAAATCTATACGTATGTATATTTATTTAACTCAGATATTCCATTAACAAAAATTAATATAAAGTAAAAAAAAAAAAAAAAAAAAAAACCTTCCAATGTCTTAATAAATGTGATGTGGGTACAATGTTTGTTAAACTAATAAATAAATTATTTCTAACATATTTTGCATATATAGATAAAATGAATTAGTGTTTATTTTGGATTGAAATTACGAACCATGCAAAAATGATATGTACTGTTTTTGTCGGCAAGTTTATTTAACTTTAAGATGCCATACAGTAATTCTCACGTGAAAGGTAAAAGTATAACTATACTAACAATAATCTTCTAAAAAAAAAACTATAGTAACAATAATTAAAAAAAAAAACATATATTATTATTTTTTTTTAGCTATTCATACTAATATTTATGATAATTTACAAAAAAAAAAAAATCAATAATATTAAAGATAATGATCTTTATAATTTTGAAATCTAGAATTTGGGTACTAAAAAAAAAAAATCTAGAATTTGGTTTTACAGTTTTTAAAATAAAATTAAAAAAACATCTTATATGATATTAAAAATTGTTTCGATAGTTTGATCAATCTTAAAAAAAATTACTAAAATTGATGAGTTAAATAATAAAAGTTGATCACTCATGTATAAATGATTTTTTTTTTCAATATTTTTAAATAGGTAACTTGACTCACACCGACATAATTGTTATATTAATAATTAATTTTCAGATGCACTTAATTTGCAACAATTAAAAACTTTAAGAACTATTTATTTATAGTGTATCAAACTATAAATTTTAAATTTTAAATTTTAAAATCATATTGATATAAATTTTAACTTTTTTCGAATTATAAAAATTAAATTTTAATTTCTAAAATTACAATTATTTTGAATTTCATCGTTTTTTTTAAACTAGGTGATTAAATTCATAATTTACTACATTTATTTAATGTTAGCCGTTACTGTTCAACTACTATCATAATGCCATTAATTTGATTATGTTAGATTTTTTTTAAAAAAAAATTAATTCAACAACCATGGGATGGAACACGTCATGTAATTAAATCCATAACTTCTTTATTTATATTTTTGGGATACACATATGCTGCTCGGTTATTATTCTTACACCAAAAATTTTGACTTCAAAATACATAATTTATAAGGGATTTTTTATGTATAACAAAAATTGGCTAAAATATTACATCTATAGCATAAAATTGAAAATAATTACACATATACTAAAAACTGAAAATGGGTAACTGATTGAGTTCAATCACTAGTTATTGGTTGAGTTCGTTGAGTTCAATCACTCAAAATTTTGGTATAAATCAATTTTGAATAAAAATATGCTATAATTTTAATAAGTGGTTCTAAAGTTGGTATACAAAACAAATTTCCTAATTTATATATCTTTTTATATTATTCCTTAAAAAATAGAGAAAAAAAAAAAGAAAGACAATAATTCAGATAGATAAGTATTTTAATAAATGCATGCATGGGTCTACATGTTTCCATTCACTGTGCAATCTTTGACATTAATTTAAGGTGTTTTTAATGAAGAATCTGATATTTGAATTTTCTTATTCTCTTCCAATATTAGTGGTTGGATGATGGAATTATGAAGGGCTTAATTATATTTCCTCTAATTTGTTTGTACTCATATTCGTGTATGAATTAAATAAATGCTTAGCAAAATCAACACGCTAATCTAATTGTCTCCATTCATTAATTACTCTATGAGAACAAATTGGTTTAATTTTCTTTAAAAGTCTAACAAGTTGTTGTCAATAATATATTGTATTTGTTTAACAATATATAAATTAGAACCCTCCTAAAATTAATGTCAATGTTAGTTAAAGTGAACTAAATGAAACAAATATCATATTTAATAATTTTAGTGCGTCAAAAATTGACAGGTTCAATTAAACTTTAATTTTGGGAAATTTACATGTATATTATAATAAGGTAAAAAAATTGAATAAATAGCAACTTTTTAAAAATATTTACAAATATAGCAAAATCAGATTGATAGACTCTATCAATAGTGTCTGATAGACTCTATCAATAGCGTCTAATGGACTCTATCAATAGTGTCTGATAGACTCCATCGATAGTGTTTGATAAAATTTATCAAAAAAAATTGCTATATTTACAATATTATTAAAAAGTTGTTATAATTCTAATGTATAATAGAAAATTTGCTAAACAACACAAATTCCCTTTAATTTTTATATGTTTTTTTTTAATTTATTTATTGTCAATATAGTTGGTAGTTTGAATAATCATTTATATTGTTCATTTATTCAATAAAGAGGAATTAAGTTCTGAATGCTTGCAAGAGTTTTTCTTCCTATTTTTATGTCACATCAAAAAAGATTATACCATCAAAGGAAATTTTTGAAAAAAAAAAACAAAAAAAAATCTTCTAATTCTTCTGGACTAAATTCTTCATTTTCCATTGTCGGATAATTAGGTGGAGATTGTTGTGCTTTGGATCAAATCACAAGCTAAGATGATCCTATACCATACAATATTAAAGTTAATTGATTTTTTAACTCAAAATAATCATTATTTAAATCAAAATTTAATCCATTATGGGAATAATAGTACATGATTTTGGGACAATAATCTAAAATAAATCAAACTTCACCCAATTGAGTTGGTTGTGTGATTCTTATTTGATATAGAATTAAGAAATGGAATCGAAACTAAAAATCTTTTTATCCCTTTTGGATTATATCTCTTTGTTTCTTTTCTCTCTCCCCTCAAACAAATAATGTTTTTACATATTCTATAAAAAGCTAAACTCTTACTTCAAAAAAATAGAACAAGAATGTTTTTGTAATAACAATTCTTATGGGTGTTTGTTAGTCAAATTTAAGGAGGATTTAGATTAAGTATTTACTAACTAGTTTACAAAAAATTATATCTCAACAAGTTTTTATAACTATTCAAAATAATTCTTAATTTCTAATTACTCAAAATAACTAGTCATTTCAAACCATTCATTTTTAACGACTTAAAATAACTCTTCATTTCTAATCTTTCATTTTTAACTATTTAAACTAACTCATTTTTAACCACTCACGTCTAATCATTAATTTTTAACTACTAAAAATAATTCTTCATTTCAAATTCACATTCAAATTAATTGTCTCTAATTCATCTATAATTTACATCCAAACAATTTTTTTACTATAAATTCTCTATGAAAAATTATGTCCAAACAAGCTATTAGAAAAACTTCAATTTTCTAACAACTCAAAATAATTCCTTATAAATATTTCATTCTTTCATCTTTACAATCAAGTTGAAATAACTCTACCTAAAGTGACTAAAATATATAAACAAAGTATACATGAAACTCTTTGCTTCGTTGCGCTTCTTAATTCACCTTGTTATACTTAGGTCAACAAAAGTGTATATATTAATTTAATTGTAATGATGACTTCAATGAGAGCATGACAAATTAAGTCTCGAACTTGGTAGAGACTGATAATCCAAAAACTTTTTATAAAATTTTGCTTCACTACATATACCCAAGCACTCGTATTGATCTTAAGGTTTGGACTTCAAAGACAACTAAGAATTTTACTGATAAATCTATTAATAAACTATGAACTTGAGATCTTAAGACTACGTGTCTTGGCAATCTCCGATCTCTATCGTTAAGAACCACCCCACAAGACATCGTTGGAGATTATAATCAATGATAGACTAGTATTTTAGTGGCATCGTGTGTCACATATTAACTAGTTGGTTACATGTTTGAGCATTAAACGTTGTTGATTTTTTTTTTTTTTAAATGCCAATCTTTTATTCTCTAGATATCATTAACTCTATCCTTTAATTAGAAAGCATAATTTAATAGTAACAAATAATATATCATATAAAAATCTCTTTGAATGATATTTCATAAATTGAAATAAGGATATTGACGAATATAAATCTCAAAGATTTAATGAATATTTTCTTCCCCCATTGGCATAATTAAAATAAAGGAAAGTGCCAATGGCATAGACTAAAAAGTAAATAACAAAAAGATGAAACACAATGAATCTTTTGAAAAGCTAACAAAGAGAAGGTTAATAAGTTTGGAAGTGTCCTACAAAGCTACAAGTGATTGAAAGAAAGAAAGATTTTTGACAAGAAACCATTAACTAAATTTTCTTTGCTTTGTTCCATTCCAATACCTCAATTTCTGGTCTCTAACTTTTCTTCCATTCAACACATAATATTCTCTTCAAATAATAAAGGTATAAAATATAAATGATTATAAAGGAGGGTTGGTCCCACTCATTAAAGCTTCTTTTTTTCCTTATTTTTTTTAGGAAGAAGAATGTAATATATGTTTGACATAAAAGGAGCAAACATGCCCCACAAAATAGGAATATGAAGTTTTGTAGGGTAGTTTAGGGTGTGTTGGGATAGAGGATTAGTAAGAGTTTGTTAAGGATTGGCTTGCAACTTTAAAAAGCCACCAAATTTTTTTCATAAGAATCTCCAACCTTTCTAAACTCATGAACCTCATAAACTCTCAAGTAACATTATTATTTTTCTTTAACAACTCATAAACGATAAATTAAAAATGAGTGTCACAACCATTAATAATCCCTAAATCCAAACAAGATTTTTCTACCACAATAATTCGTAAATTCTCTATTTAAATAATGGTTTTTACCACAGTCAATCACAACTTCACCTTAATCAAAAAAAAAAAAATAAAAAAAAATCACAACTTCACCAAACTTTTCAAGACTATTATCCTTATTTCTCCTATTAACTTTGAGATTATTAGCGTAATTGATAAGGAAAAAAGGTTAACTTTTGAGGTTATTAGTTCAATTGAAAAGGAAAAAAAAAAGGTTAACCTTAACTAATAAATGTGAGATGTTTATTTGTTCTAATTTTTACGAAAAGATTAATGATTTTTCGTTTTTAGCTACATGTTAGAATTGAACACAGATTTTTCTATAAGAGTTTTCTTCTCCGGTTTTCTCACCCCTTGCAAATGTTTATTTTCTTTTTCAACCGCTGATTTTAGCTTTTAAAATTTAAGAATGTTTGGAGGGTGCATTGTTTTTTAAAAGGAAAATAATAATAATAATAATAATAATAATAATAATAATAATAATAATAATAATAATAATAATAATAATAATA
>JBBMEF010000018.1:767212-779130 GCA_037832685.1 Sicyos baderoa | reverse complement strand
CGTGGTTTTTACCCTAATTTGTTTAGGGGTTTTCCACGTAAAATCATCGTGTCGTTCTTTCTCTTCTTCCTCTTCATCATTATTGTTATTCTCAAATCTCTTTTAGCTGCGACCCTGCTCTATTCGATGCAAACAATCATAACATAATTAGGGGCGTAAGAATTCGAAGTTATAACTACTATAAACACATACTTATATAAGTTATTTAAGCTTTTATCGACATTGAAGCTTTAATTTTGATGGTTAGTAGCTATTAGTTTTAATAGTAAAAATATAATTGGTAGTTTGAGTAATTATTTCTATCGTTTTTTTTTAATATTAATGAACAATTGGAAATGAAGATTTAAATTCATGATTAGAGGTATGTTCTTGTTGTCTATCTATTTATCTTTTTCAATAACCTTTTTTTTTAGAACGACTTTTTTCAATAACCTAGTGACCTTTTTTGATATTTTATTTTTAATTTTTAAAATTAAAAATTCAAAGTTATAACCTCGTGTTTGTTATATGTATATCATAACATTTCTCAACTCCTCCTCAACTCTTCCTCACATCTCAACAAACCGATTTAATATGATCAAACTTCAAATTAAATCTTATTATTATAATAAAAAAATTTAATATAAAATAAAAATCTTCTCTTTAAGCACCAATCTCCTTACAATTTTTCCAATATTTCAATTTCAAAATTTAAATTCCAAAAAGTTTTTTCTAACAAATATTTCATCCTTTCAAATCACTCAAGTTCCTCTTTCTCTTCCACTTAATCTCCTCTCCTTTCGTAACTCCAAAATTCAATCACTTCTAAGAGGTGCGTTGTAATTGCTGTTATTTATTTTATTTATTTTGCCAAAATATGAGTTCACACAAGATAACATAAATTAGTTTTGTGAAGTTTGAACTTTAAGTTAGGTCTTGGGACAATTTTGTGTAAAATAGGTTCAAACTTAATATTTTTGGTTTCGTTTCATAACTTTTTTATTTTTAATTTTTAGTATAGATATATTATAGGAAAGATGAAATATATGATAAAAAAAATTAAATAAAAATAAGCTTGTATTTCAACAACTAAATGATTTTGAAACATAGATTCTTCTATGAAGGTGTATTTTTTACTTGAAGAATGTGATATATGTTGTTGAAATTTGAGTTACTTGATTTTGAAATTCTTTAACCTTAAAAATATTTTTGAATTTCAAAAAATGTATTTAATTAATCTTTAGAAAGTGAGAGTCTTCTACTTTGTGAATACTCAAACTTACAAATGAATAAGAACTTCTCTATTAATAGCAAAGTTTGGACCTTAGTGACATTGGAGATTAATTATTATGCTTGGGCTTAAATAGCTTTATGTGTTGGTTGATATAATTAAAATTACCCCAATCCATCAGCTAGGCTTTTGGATTGATTGGTGGTTTAACCTAGCTCAACATTATGGCCTCCCTTTTTGTACTGGATTTTAGTCTTGTTTGATTTGATCTAAATTCCAAGTCCCAAAAATAATTAATTTAATTTTATCTTTAATTTAAGAATAATGATGTACTCTAAAAAAAACTTTGCAATTGACAAAAAAAAGTACAAGAAATAATGAGCTGATCTAGGTAGTGTAAATAAAGCCTATGACTTAATTAGTTCAAAATCATCTTAGTTAAAAACATTTAAACTAAAACTGTGTGTAATTGTAATGTTTTTTTTCTCAAATAATAAAGTGTTGTTTTCTACCTAAATTCTTATAGATTTTTATTTAGTTATTTTATCCACTAATTTTCTTGTTAGCTATACTTGTTTTTCCCATTTCTTATGTCACATCATAAAAGAAATAAAAAAAAAAAAAAAAAAGGAAAAAAGGGAAAAAATCTACCCATTCATCTGGATTGAATTCTTCATTTTTCATTGTCGGACAATTGGGCGGAGATTGTTCTGCTTTGGATCAAATTAATCACAAGCTAAGATGATTCTAAACCACACAATTTTAAAGTTAATTGATTTTTTTAACTTAAAATAAATAATTTAAATTAAAACTAAGCAAGATTTAATCCTCCATGGGAATGTTAGTACACGATTTTGTGACAATAATCTACAAATAAATCGAACTTTGACAGACAATGATTGATTTGGGTGTGTGATTCTCATTCGAAAGAGAATTTAGTGGAATTGGAACTAAAAAGATTTTTTTATCCCTTTTGGATTATATCTCTTTGTTCTTTTCTCTCCCCTTAAATATATAATGTTTTTTTTTTCTAAAACTATTCTTTTACTTCAACAACAAAAAAAAAAAAATTGGTATCGAAAAAAAAATAGAATTTTTATACCCGTAAAGCTTATCTTTAATGGTAATGAAAATAACATTGATGTTCAAAATTAACAACTCAAATCGTTTTGTTCATTTTTTAATTTTTAGAGCAAAAAAACATGTTGAAAACAGAAAAAGAATGATGGCAAACCAAATGTTGAACTTAGTAAAGGCCAAAGGGTGATAAACTGAAGTGTTTTAAATAATTACCATATAAATAAAGGGTGGGAACTTAATTAAGTTACTAGCATCTTAACAATTGAGTTATTAAGCAAGGAATTATAATAATCAAGGAAGTTATAATAACCTATATTTGGAATCAAGATTATTTCTATAAAGGTTATGATAAGGTGTATTTGAGGTGCATAAATATTACTATAATAGATAATTTTATTATAATATGAATTATAACATAGTTATAAAGTTATTATAATTGGGATGAGAGATTATGCACTCATCTAAAATTTAATGGTCTAAACACGAGTTGAATTATTATAGCACTATACAACCTACTCTAAAATGGAAGTTTTGAAAGAATTTAACAATATATGAAAGGTGGAAAAATTCAAACCTAACGTTTTTACTTGTGCCAAGTTTAGGATCATGAGTTAATGTTTTTTTTTTTTACTTGGCGAGTTAATTTACTAAACCTAGTAAGATGTAAATTTGAATTTTTTTGATTAGCTATTTATGGTTGATTCTTGATTATCTATTTAATCTCTAAATTTAATTGTGTTTCTGCGTCTCTATAAATGATGGTGTTAATAAGTGCTGGAACAAAAAATATAAATAAAATGCAAATTTTGAAAGAACCAGTTGTCTGACATATTATAACCATAACAAAAAACCTAAGCTATAATATCATTAAAAAAAATTTATGTATATATTGAAATAATGGATATTGTGGAATACAAATCTCAGCGATTTTTTGTTCGAGGTTTGATGAATATTTTCTTCTCTCATTAGCATAATTATAATATCATTAAAAAAATTTAATGGTCTAAACACGAGTTGAATTATTATAGCATAGATTAAAGAAGTAAATAACAAAAAGATAATGAATGTTTAGAAAAGGTAACAAAGAGAAGGTTAATAAGTTGGGAAGTGTCCTACAAAGCAACAAGTGATTGAAAGCAAGATTTTTGACAAGAAACCATTAACCAAAATTTCCTTAGCTTTGTTCCATTCCATTCCAATATCTCAATTTCTGATCTCAAACTTTTCTTCAATTCAACACATAATATTCTCTTCAAATAATAAAGGTAGAAATGATTATAAAGGAGGGTTGCCCCAACACATTAAAGCCTTTATTTTTCTTCAATGAAGAAGAATGTAGTATATGTTTGAAAGAAGACAGGCAAACATGTCCCACAAAATAGGAATATGATTTGATTTGACATTATTAGTGAATAATTCCATGTTCGTGTACTTTGTTGATAAATTTTTCATACCCGTGCATCGGAGTTAAGCTTATATAAACTTCGACTACTTTTATGATATAATTGATTGATTTTATAACAATCTTCATGAGTTTGTGTTAATCCATTTCAACTCCACGGTCACTAGTTTCGAACACATAAATCGGTATTTGTCCCTTTATATGTATTAAAAAAAAAAAGATAAAAAAATAAAAAATCTACTTTTTTGTTCATGAAAAAATAAATAAATGAAAATGATTGTTAGTGAATAGAAGTGGGCTCATTATTGGTACTGTGTCGTACCTCTTTGCACTCATAATAATATCAAGGCCCAACTCATTACCTGATTTGGCCTGAAAAAAAAAAGGAATAACAAAAAATGATTAGTTATATGGATTATTATATGATTTGATACAGTACTAGAATGATCTAACAATTAGGTTGAATCTCCAATTTTCGTCTCCAAGTTTTGTATTTTAGTCCTAAAACTTTAAAATATTTTAGGAAAAATTACATTTTTAGTTTTAAATACTTTAATTTGTGATATTTAAATTATATCCACCTTTAGTCTTAGTATGTTTTTTCAATTTATTTTATGTTTCTTTTCTTTTAAAAAATAAATTTACATAAAAACTAAAATAATCACTTTCTCGAAATATTGAAACTTAAAATTAACCTAATCTTCAAGATTACTGTTTTTTTCATTTTATGAACTAAAAATAAATATTATTAAAATGTTAAAATAAAGATATTCAATTTTTAAGTATACAGATTAAATTAAAACTAGACTCAAAATTCAAGATCTATATATATTTTTTTCTTTATACTTACTCAAGTTCTTGAGATTTTTCATAAAAAAAATATATTACTTCGAGCACTTGTATTGATATAGATGTTGAATATCAATTTTTTATTTTATTTTAAAAAGTGTCCTCAAAAAGTAGCGCGATGGTTGAAGACTTGAGATTTGAGGGTATACTCCCCTCAAGGTCCCACGTACCTGACCCAGGGACGGACGTGGTTACTTTGTTTTAAAAAAAAAAAAAAAATTCTCAAATAATATAAACAAGAGACGGGCACTAAATTTCGGTTAAATGATATATGGGGAAATAAATTCGCATCACAAGGACGAGTAAAATGTTTTTCATAAGAATTTGAGAATGATATTAATTAAAAGAAAAAAAAAACTTATTAAATCAAGTTTTTGATAAATGACTTAAAAAATTTCATTGTCAAATTGGTAGCAATCGATTGGACAAAACTAGATTGCAGTGTGAAAGAAATTTGAAATGCGAGATAGACTTTATTTTCTAAAATAAGATAACCAAGTGAAGGGTATTTTTTTAATAGCTAAATAAATTAAGGTACTTGAAATCTATTTATAAGCCAAATATTCTATATATTTTTTTTTTTCTTCTTCTTTTTGAGTCAGACTCCCTATTGTTTTAGCTAACACAGCCTTGCTAAAAATCCTATCATTCTTTTAAATCAACCTTAAAAGGTTTGGAAACATAAATAGAATATTTATGAAAGGTTGAGAAACTGAAATATAATTTAACCATCATGCACAGACGATGTAATGCCAAGAACAGCAATAATTCAGCGGCATAATTTACCCCAATAACCAAAAGATTTTGAGTTAAAATCTCAAAAAAAAAAAAAGAAGCCTTGTAATCAAGAGGATCTTGAAAAATTAAGAGGGAATAAGTTAAGATCGATTACAAGAGGATTGTATCATGAAAATAAGACGGGAAAGTACGCAACGGTGTCGATGGATCGCTAACCTGATTGCTGTGGACCTATGACTTTAAGGCGATTTGGCCCACAGTGAAGAGGTTGGTGTGAGGTATTTCCCTGTTTCATGCCAGAACACTTCTTTCCTGTAGCGCTCAAGCTGTTGTCTACTCCTTGCTTCCTCAATGCTGAATCTTTTTTTTTTTTTTGAAACAAGAATAACCAAGCCCGTCTCAAGGCCAGGCATCAAGAAATATTGAAGGAGTAATTTTACAGGTGAGTCTCGAACCTAGAACCTTAAGGAGAGCATACCTTCAAAGGCTAAGTTTTCAACCATTATGTCACCCCCTTAGGGACACTGAATGCTGAATCTTTTGAGGTTTATAGAGATGAGTATGGTGAATCTACAAAGACACACCATCTTTATTTTGTAGCAAATACTTTGGAACCTTACTTTTTGTTGACATTAATTGGCGACATCTTGTGGTATGTGGATGGAGTTTTTTCAGCCTTTTTAGAGCCTACTAGAAAGAAACATGTGAAATGAGTCAGAATTATGATGGGCATGAATATCCAGCAGGCTCAACAAAATTAAAGCTTTTGGTAAATTGTTGTTAGTAAGTAAATATTATGTACATAATTTGATCAAAATTAGTTACGACACCATTGCTTCATTAGCATTCCAAACAGTGGAACCGTGAATCCTATTCTATTTAAATAAAATAGGATAGACGTCAGAATTTCCAAATCACACAAATCCTTCAATTTTGGGCCGCATTCCATCTTCTACTTCAAAACACTCCACGACCCAATAAATGGGCTTCTAAACAAAAAAAAAAATAAATTTATTGATCTTTTTAAAAAATATATATATATTTTAAAAACACGAGGAAGTATGCCGCGATTATAGCATGAGATTTATCTCAAAATCAATTTTTGATGAGAGGGATGGCGTACCTATGTTATAAATGATGGGAGGTCCAATGTTATTTGTGTGTTTGTTGTTTTTTGTTTGTTTGATTTTAGGCTTCACAAAGTGGTATCAAAGCATCGTTAGTTTCTACAATTATCATAGATTCAATCTTAAAAATTAATATTTGGCTCTCATTTAATTAAATTAAAAAAATGGAAATTAAGAACTTTCAAAGAACCAAAATAGGAAAGGATTAAAAGACAAAGAGAATAATTAAATTATTAAAAGATGATAGATAAAAGTTTTATATAAAAGATTTCTAAGAGAAAAAAAAATTGTATCTTTCTTGCCTAACAATAATAAACTATAGCAAAATAAAAGGAGGGTAGAAAATAGTTGATGATAAGCATTAAATTCAGAGTCACAATAATTCATCTTAAATAGAAATAAGAATTGAAAAGTAGCGAAACGTCGTCGTCTTACTGATACATAATTAGGTAGAAGAAGTCAATGCCCGAACCACCACCCTTGCTGACTGGACAAGGCCCCACTTTCTGACAGCCATGTCAGAAACCAAGGGTTTTATCTGGTGCGTTCTTGACTTCCACAATAACCCTACACCTTCATCCAAATCCACACATCAAATTTTTACCCTAATCTCTCACTTATTTACCGTCCAAAAACTACTCCTATATTCTTAATTAATTACACTTCATAAAAAAACTAATTTACCTTCTCTCCACCAATTATCCACAATCTCCCACTCAAAAACCCTAGTTTTTTTTCACGTTACCGAAAATGCCCTTGGACTCTACGTCAAGGGTGGCATGAGGGAGGGAGATTCTGGGTAATTGGCAGCTGACTTCTTTTATTCTTTGCATGCTTTGCAAACCATGCAAATTAGTGTGCTTATATATAGCACCTTCCAAGCTCATTGCTTGGGCGGAACTGGCGGTGGCGGTGGCATCGGTGCAGGATTAGGCTCGGCAGCAGTATTATTTCCATTTTCGGGACGAGTCGGGCTGCCTAGAGCGGTGTTGATTTGGTGCACCGTGTTACAGAGGTGGTTGTTGATGGCGGTTACACTAGATAGGTTGAGCTTTGCAGACGGAATGGTGCTGGCTAGAACTTGTAGGCTGACGGTTAGGAGGCAGCCGGACTCGACGGCTACAACATTAGAGGCACCATCTTCAGGTGGCGGTGTTGGCTGTCCGTCGGCAGTAGAACTGACGACAGGGATGATGGAAAATCCTATGGGGAGGAGGGGAATGCAGGAGGGATCTTCTCCGCTCATGGCTAACTGAATCGAATCCACGTCGATCGTCGTGTAAACGACAAGGCTGCCGGACTGGTCGGTACAGCTCTCTTGCAGCATCAGCTCAACATGCTGGGAGGAGTTGCTAGCCACCTGGAATATTCAAGTACTTCCAATCAAATAAAAGAGATATGGAAATAGATTTTTTTTTTCTTTTTTTTTTCTCAAAATTTGGAAATAAATTTTAGTTGAATATTTACGTATCTTTTATAAAAAAAAAAGGTATAAATGAGTTTCTTTTTTACACAAGTTTTTGGAACAACTTACGTACACCTCAACTATTCTCATGAAATAATCTATGTTGGTTTAATAACATTTGTATGTAAAATATTAATATCTAGATAAGTGACATCATAATTGAATTTATAATCTTTTGGTTTTCATAAATTCTCTATTGCTCAAAAAAAAAAAAAAAACTTGCAAGTTCAAAGACAATTTTTGGCTTCAATATTAAAAAACTCACATTGATACGAAGAAGGGAGATGCAATTTCCAGGGTGAGAGCCATTAGCAATGTGAGCAACCTCGTGCAATGAATTCCCATTAGAAAGAACCTCCAGCTGAATTCACATGTTCAAAAAATATAAACACAAACATTAAATATATCGCAAACCTAACAAGAACAATATATATCATACAGATAACCGAATCGTGTGTAAGATAGATACCTGAGACCGTCGTCTCTCATCTCGTAAAAGATCGAAGACTCGGTAATGAGGATAAGGAAGCCAAGTGGTAGAAACAGCGCTGAGAATAACTCCACTGGGTTGGCCAGGCTCAACAACTTTTCGGGTGGTTATACGAACGGTGTCGTCGGGAGAATCCGACAAGGCCGTCCACGACTGGCCGCCCGAGGCGCTAATGTTAAGAGAGAAAGTTCTGATCATTCTTTGAGCCAGTTTCATCAGGTTCTGTCTTGCTTCTGGTGAAGGTATCACTGGAAAAAAAAACCCAAAGAAAACCATAATATATATATATAGATAATAAAAAACAGAGTTAAATATTATTTAAAATTTAAAGAGAGAAAAAAGAAAGAAAGAAATAAAGAACCTCCAAGGTCAGAAATATTTCTAGCCATAAGGCTTGCAATTCTCTCGCATTGTCTTTGTAAGATAGCCAGCCAGCGATGTGCTCCAAAAGCCATTCCACTATGAACAAAGTGATTGAATATTTGATGGATTGGCTTCTCTTCTATCTCTGCATGCTCCACCCATGTTACCTACAAACATATTATATATATTAATATTATTACATCAATGGAAATATAATTTAAAGTTTTGGTTATAGATATCATGATATCAAGAGGTTCCACCACAAAAATGTTACATTATTTCTTGATTAATATTAATAAAGAATCAAAGTCATCTCCCACCATATCAATTATTGTTGAACTAAAAAAATAACTTACCTGTTTCTAGTAATTGATTGATATATGATTTGAAATATATTTTGAGATGGAAAAAACTTACCTATTTGTGCATGTGTAGGACGTTTCTACATTTCATCTATGTATTATCATTAAATACGGCACAAATTCTTTTTGTTATAAACAAAATAAGATTATAGAAAAAAAAAGAAAGAAAAAAATTATGTAGCATAAAATGGTGTCACATGATAAAATGTAGGAACAACCTACACATGAACAAGTAGGTAAGTTTTTCTCTTTTGAGATTGATCTCCAAATATATGAATATAAGATTTTTTAATTTTTTTTGTGCGTTTCTAAATTAGTTTAATAGTTTGTCTCACTACATATTAGAAGACACTCACAACCCTTCTAAGATCATTAATCTAAAGATAATAAGAGATTTTATAATCAAACTAAAAAAAAAAAAAAAAGAAGAAAACTTTCTCACAAGCATAACATTTTTTTATTTATTCGTAATTGTAGTAGTGGATCACAACGTGATTGTTAGGAGATTCGAATTTGATTGTCATCCTAATCGGTGAACACACATCATTCCAATTTTTCACTAACCTAAATGATAATTTAACGAATCCAACTAACCTTAAACAATTCAAAAAAAAAATATAAAATAGAAGAGTAAGTAGAGAATAAAGGTGGTTAAATTTACCCTAGAATATCCATTGGGCATGTCCTGAATAATGCAGCCAGAGGGCCTTCTTCGATATCTCGGAAACGAATGTTGAAGGGTGTCGTGAAAGCTGTCGATCGGAAAATCGACAATGGCCCAGCTTCCCTCTTCGGCATTCTGCTGGCAGCACCGGATAAAATGAGCTTCTCTCGTCGGAATGAGAGGAGAAAGAGACTGAAGTTCTGCATACATCTAAAACAGAACAAAACTTAATTTGTTTTTGTAATTGGAAGATGTTGTAAAAAACTATATTGGTAATTTTGATTTTGTATTACCAGCTGAAGGGACCCACTGGCATGGCCTGAAACACTTGATGAAATTACTTGCACACTCTTTGCTTTGCACACAATTGAAGGAAACAACTCCATCCATTTGTTCTGAAAATTCACACACCATTCAATTTTTCAACTTGCTGAAAAAGACTATATTATATAAATTGCCACTAAAAAGTTTTGCTTGAAACAACATAGAAAGATAGAAGATAAACAATATTAAAGACAAAGTTGTAGCAAGAAAATATGAATGGTTAGTGTATCTCTTAAGAACAGGAAACTTACCGCATCAAGGAAGGCGTCGACGAGAGTGATGCTATTCATTATAACCACGGCGCTATCACGAGTGGCTTCGGTCCTAAACTCGCTCATCAAGTGTTGTTTGAGGTTCATTGGCCACGAAAACATCCTCGCATGCTCGTCAACATTCAGAACTTCCTTACCGCTCTCGCTATTTCGAATCCACAGAGGCTCGTTTGAGCGACACATCTTAATGAGTTCAGCCATGGAAGACACGGCAAGATCCATTGCGAGTGTCTTTTCCTCCTCGATCAATAGACCGCCCTCCGGGAAGTGGGCAGCCTCGGGCGGGAGCATCGGAGGCAGCGGCATGATCATATCGGAGGACGAAACCATGGCCTCGGTGTATTGCCTCGAGTATATGTTCATGTCCAAATCCAAAGATGGTTGCATAAGAGGAGGAGCTGTGGAGGCCATCCCTTGGATTGGGCGACCGCTGTATCTTGTGGTCAATGAGCAAACTTGCTCTAACTGTTAGCATAACAATTTTATTCACCATATTATCAAATTGTCACATGAACACTTGCAATAGTGATCGGTAAACATTTAAATTTTTAGTCAAAGTTTTAAAAACAAAAACAAAATTTCCTTTTTAGTCATAACCATTTATATTTGTATTTTTAATTTATGAAAACTAAGCATATAAGTAATTAAATTCTCACCAATAATTTTTCTTGTTTTTATGTTTTGAATGCATGCATATGTTCTAAAAAATGATAGTATCTTTTCCAAAAAAAAGAAAGAAAAATCTAAGTCGAGGTTTTGAAAACACAAAAAAAGAAGTTTTAAAAAATATTTTATTTATAAAATTTGATTAAGAATTCAAATATTTTTGTAAGAAGATATGAAAAGTATTGAAGAGATTTTCTTACAAAAAATTAATAAGATGTAATTATATGTATCTTGCATACTAGCATTCCTTAATAAACTATTTGCTACAAAAAAAAAAAAGAAAGAAAGAAAGAAAGAAAGAAAGAAAAAAAAAGAAGAAGATGTTGGTAATTTTTTAAAACACAATTAGATCCAAGTGAGAAAAGTAAGTTTGTGTGATACCTTATATAATTTAGTAACAATAAATTTATAGGCTCAAATGTCTCTCTCCAAATTTTGTTGAATAAAAAAAATTAAATCACAACAATACAAGAACTCATAGGTCAAAGTAATTTCTCATAAACTTTTGTAAAACCAAATAGTTGACCGACTATTGTTACTAATTAGTTAAATGAAGTTTATGTCATGGATAATTAATTGAATTCTGTAAATATGGCATAAGAATATATAGTAAAAAAATTCTTAAAAATTGACATGTGAGCTATTATGCAAAAAAGATCCAATTTAAAAGATTTTTTTTTTAATCTTTTTATTATTATTATTATTATTATACAAATTGATATGTAAGCTATGTATAAATATATACTTCATGAAAACGAGCATGAATGTTTTTTTTTGTTAAAAAATGTTTTTAATATACAAAGTTACAAACTTACTTAAAAGTTAAACCTTTTTTTTTTTTTTTTTTGATATCCGTGACTGTCCGGGCCAGCTTTCGCGTGGAAAGTGCACCTCGACTAATGTCAC
>JBBMEF010000018.1:739809-767112 GCA_037832685.1 Sicyos baderoa | reverse complement strand
AAGAAGAGGCGTTAGAAATTGTTTACTGAGTACATTGCTTATCATGGTGAGCTTTTTAAATTTTAGCTTAGTTGCAATTTCCTAACAACAATTTATTTGTCAAAAATCTCGTAATATGTGGGTGAGAGGCTCTCACCCACATATTACGAGATTTTTGACAAATAAATTGTTGTTAGGAAATTGTTCTAAAGAAATTAATTTTTTTTTTACAATAAAAAAAGAAGTGTTGAAATCCAATTCGAAAACACAAATTAATAAATTAAACCTTCAGGAAACAAAATGAATGTAATATAATTAATTGACCTGTTCTCTAAGTCTAGCATTCTCAAGGCGAAGCTGTTGTTCATCCAAGCTTGGCTCTCCTAGGATACCTTGCCCTCCACAGCTAGGGCATATGATATTTCTTAGGGCACTTTGCAGTCTATAATTCTCATTCTTTAAGCTATCATTTTCAGCCCTAAGTATCACATTATCAGATCTGTCTTGTTGTGCCTGCCAAACAAAATTAAATCAAAACCATAAATTAAATGAAAAATAGGTCATGCATTCCCGAGGGATATAGCTCCGTATTGAGCCTATAGACTCCAAGACATGCTTCCATAAGAGATCCCCTAATTCAAAGTCATTGAAGACTGGTTATATTTAGGTGATAAGGACGGGCCAATGGTGCATGTCCGGAGTATAGGCGAACGAAGCTCCGATTTTCTAATTTTCAAAAAAAAAAAGGGCCATGCAAGTTCACTTACTAAACTAACTTATATCACTGGTAAAGGTTAAAGGTAAAGCATTTAATTTGTAATGTCATTGGGAAACACAAGACACTTGAGCAGTTAGGGTTTTTAATACTACCACAAGATCACATTAATGGAGGACAGACTGTAAAAAGAAATAAGGCAGCCATGGGAGCTTCAAAAATCTAATTTTTATTTTTAAAATTTATAAAAATGACAGACCCGAAAAATAAATGAGATGTAAACATCATAATGGGCCGGGGGAAAACCCAGTTCCCAGTTTAGGGTTTATTAAAGGCTCTTAAATTGGACCAATAAACAAAATACTCTCTTTTTTCTTGAGAATTGAGCTCAAATGTAAAACGGGTTTGCAAAATTTGACCCGGAACATAGTTCAACTAGTTAAGATATATATTATATATTATCGATCGAGAGATCGGTTTAATTTATTTAATTATTACAAACCTTCATTTGAGTTCTGCGATTTTGGAACCAAAACTTGACTTGGCGAGGTTTGAGGCCAAGTTCTTGGCTGAGTTTTAGCCTCTGTTTGTCATCTGGGTGTGGACATTCCTTAAACAAACTGTCAAAACCAAACAAAAGCCCTTAAATTAGGGTTTTTTGAAGAAAAAAAAATATATATTATTTTACATATTTCATGCAAGAAACTTGTTCTTCAAAATTTTAGAAAATAAAAACTAAAATTAGAAAGTAATAAAAAATAAAAAAAAAATAAAAAAAAAAACCTTTCCATTTCTTGGATCTGGCGAGCAGTATGCCTATGATAACGTTTTTTCTTTTGATTTTGCTGAATAATATTATCATTACTTTCCATTTCAATTCCTGGATTTTCTTCAACAATTTGTTCACTTCCAGACCCACTTTCCATAATATCTTCTTTTCCTCTCATCATCAACCCATTTTCTTCCTTCTGTGAATTCAATTACCAATTTTGTCAAAAAAAAAAAAAAAAAAAAAAAACTAAAACAAAAGAAAAAAAAAGGAACTTACAGGAACAATGGAAGGAAAATGTTGGAAATTGGACATGAAGTTGAAATTAGGGTTTTGAATGGGAGAAGAGAAGAGAGATTCAGAGGAAACCATGTTTCCTCCCATGTTGCTTGACATTACTTGGCAATCCCCATACATTCTTCTCCTTTTTCTCTAAATTATTTTTCTCTTGTTTAATAATATTATGTTGCTTTTACAACAAATTTAGATTCAGACACTAACCTGCAAAAAATATTATAAAAAGACATCAAATCATTAGAATAATATTATGTAATTGCAACAAAATATCTCTACCCATTATAAAAAAAAGAAGCAAATAATTCAAGGATCTTTTTTCGAAAATAGATACGATATATTATAAAGACAAGGATCTAGGTTTAGTCTTCTTAGCATGCAAAGATAATATCACAATGAAAAAGCTAAAAACTGAAGAACTTTAACCATTTGCTTGTGAGTTTTTTTCAAATTCCACCAAATGGGGAAACTTTTTATTTCTTTTTTCTTGTCTTTGAAGGGAAAAAGAGATAGTAAGAAAGTTCAATAGATTTTTAGTGCAAAATCCCAAAAAAAAAAAAAAATATTATTTACCTCTCTCTCTTCACTGTCGGTGGTTTTCAATAGATAAACAAAAATAAATAATTAACAAACACCCAATATCAAATAGAAGAAGAAGCCAAAGAAGAAGACAAAGAAAGAAGAAGAAAATCTCTCTTTAAAACTTAGACCCACAAAGGAAAAACTAAGACACCCACATAGTTTTTTTCTCTCTCTAAAAAGCTCACTTCTTGAGAAATTGTGAGAGCTTTATGCCTTTGTAGGGTAAATCTTGAGGCCTTACAAATTTGAACACTTGGAGGAAAAAATAATGTCAACAACAAAAATAGATGGGTTAGAGTGTGTCTTAGTAAAAAATAAAAAATAAACAAAGATAACTACTTAGTCGTTTCTTTTTTTTATATCTATAAGTGTTCTTGCTAGTTTGCGTATATTTCGACTATATCATGAGACATTACAATTGATGATACAATATTTAGATGTTAAATAAATTCAAAAATTATTAATTAATAGATAAATGAATGTTCTAAATTGAATTCATTATTTCTTAATTTCTCAAAAATCACTTGACTAGGTTACTTTAGGATGGTTATTGAATTTTATAAAATATAAAATAATAAGATTGACCTTTGCACACGAAGATAAATACTTATCTTTAATCGGAATGAGATTAGTAGTTACACTCTTATAAAATAATTTTTTAGAACTTTTTTGATATCTTAATACTGTAGGATTATTGTATATATATATATATATAACACTCCTTTTTCATTATTTTTCTTTTTTTGAAATCAACACATATATATTGTTGTACTAAAAAAAATAAAAAAGATTTTGTTTTTTGAAACGTTAATGTTGAGAATTTAGACGGTCCAAAAATCGTCCAAGTTATGTTATTCTAGATTTTTTTTTTTTTTTTTTTTTTTTTGAGATATTCTAAAAGCAAATCGTTGAATTTCTCTCTCCACCATAAATTGCGTAATTTAATTTTGGAGCAAAAAAGAAAATTTCACCACGATGAGTTTTTAATGCACGTTGACAGAAAACGGATGAGCTCCAACTTTTTTTTACCCACGGCTGTTAAATTCCACGTGGCGGATTTTAAGTGGTTCCCTATTAGCTTCCCTAGGCAACCACAAAGTCAAACTTCTACGTTGCTTTAGCTCACGCTCGCGTGGGGTATGTGTGGAAGCCACGCGCTGTGTGATTGGACAATGAAATGTAGACGCTGTTTGGGGAGTGGAGTTTGTGGGTTTCGTGTGAATTTACCGTTTACCGAGACAGCAAGTAACCCGATTGTGGAGTAATGGACGGGATTTAGCTTTGACTTGGGAAAGATTGGACGGGCAGAAACTTTATCGTTCAGTCAACAGGTTAAAATGATCTGGACCGTCCATTTCCTATTGAGTCCTGGGGGAAAATCTAGGGCTGATATTGGTCCACGCTGCATTTTCCTTCTCTCTTTTGTTTGATAATCAACTAAAATTAAGGCTTGCTTTTTTTTTTTTCTTTTTTGAAATCAAAGGCTTGCTTGAGTAGGTTTCCTTTTTCCCTCTAAATTAAGCAATTACTAAGATTAAATTATTAGCTTTTTTGAAGCATTAAATTAATAATCGTCCCAAGTCTCAACATTAACCCAACTTAGGTGTGCGCTCTTAAAGTTTTTCATTTTTTCTTTTTTTTTGAAATAATGAAGTTTTTTATTTTAGTTCAAGAGATTGGAACTTTTTCAAAAAAAAAAAAAAAAATAGAACTTTAATCTTTTATCAAAAGTATACATGAAACACTAGGGGTATACACTGATAGAATAACCATAGCTCAATTGATATATAGAAAGTATTAATTGCTAATAAATTTATGGTTCAGTTACTGGAAAAAAATAATAATAATAAATTTATGGTTCAAATCTACTAATTCTTAATGCATTAAAAAATAATTATAATTTAGAAGATTTTTTATGTATAATAAAAATTGACTAAAAAATTGCATTCTTTGGACAAAACTAAAAATAATTGCACATATACTAAAATTTTGAGTGATTAAATTCAATCGAACTCAATTAATAATTAGTGATTGAACTCAATCAGTTGAGCTTAATCACTTAACAAACTGATTGAATTCAATCACTAGTTATTGATTGAGTTCGATTGAGTTTAATCGCTCAGAATTTTAGTATAAACGAATTTCCGATAAAAATGTGCTATAATTTTAATAGAGGCCCCTAAAGTTGGTATATATAACAAATTTTCTATAATTTAGTGTACTAATTATTTTTTTTTTGTTTTGTTATCTTCAAAAGTTAATAAACTCTCAAATTTATGCATTTCAAACTTTTAATTTTGTTATATTAAAAAATTAATAAACTTTCAATTTTGTGTTTATTTGGTATTATACTTTTAAGTTCACTTAAATTTTTTATTTTGTGTATTTCCTGTTTTTAATTTGATTTTCAATTTTGTTTTTATTTTCGTGTTTAATAGGTCTTCGACTTGTGTTTTTAATTTATAAAACACAAATTTATAATTTTGTTAGAGTATATAATTTTTTGAATTTATAAATTAAATTTATAATTTAATGAGAAGCTATGTGACATGTATGAAAATAATAATTCAAACATAAAACTTTAAGGGCATGTTTGGCTTTAAAGGGACGAGTTGAATTGGGTTAAGTTGGGATGGGAAGAAAAGATAAGTTAGAATAAGTTTATGTTTAGGGGGAATGAAAGAAAAAAGAGATGATAATAAAGTTATGTTTGATGTGATGGAAATAAAATGATTGAAGTTTTTATTTAAATAAAAATTTGATATTTAATAATTTTTAAATAATAAAACTATATTTGATGCGATAAAAAGAGAATAGTTGAAGTTTTTATTTAGATAAAAAAATAGATATTGAATAGTTTTTTAATATTTTAATATTTAAATAAAAACGTGAAATTCACACGTAGAATTGGGTAGGAATTGGATGAATTTACGAAAATTCATGAGACAAACATGGAATCGAAGTCAAGTCATCTCAACTCTACACTTTCTCTCTTCCCCAAACATGCCCTAGGAGATAAGTGAATATGTTTGAAGTGTATAGAGAGAGAGAGCTTATGTTGGCCACTTAATTATTGATTTATTTAAGGTTTAGATTTCCACTTTTATTTCTAACATGACATTATAAACAGTTTTCTAATTATTATCGAATAAAATTGAATGCTATTTTCATTAAAAATTATGAAGTCAACTAAATCAGTTATTAAAGCAGCATTCTAAAAATCAAGGGTTGAAAATAGAATAATGTCATGTGAATGGTAACACATGAAATATTTTGATGTAATAATATTAAAGTTTGCATGGTTGCCATGTATGGAAATGCAATAATGGGGTGACATTGAAATGTTATTTTTATGGGGTAGCTGAAGTTCATAGCTCATTGGACAGCTCTTATGTTATATGTAACATATATAATTTGGACATTAGGGCTGGGTTTGTTATTGTAATTAAAAGTCACATCAACTGTTTCATGATTATAATGCAATCAAGAGCCTTCCCCAAAATAAATATTAGAGTAACATGGGAACTTAATTAAATAATTTAACTTAAATAAATTCAACAAAATTAATAGCTCAATTAGTATTAGTGTATTTATGATCAAAATGTCAAAATTTTGAAGACTTACTTAGTTATACTTAAACTAAAAAAATTATATTAAGATAACATACAGATCTTTGAAATTATTAATATGATTTTGGATTAAAAAATATATTTATAATAATAGGGTTAGGCGGGTTTAATTTATGGTGACCATTTATCTATAAATTAATTTTCTACGAATTTCTTTGGTATCTAAATGTTGTACGGTCAGATGATATGTCACGAGACATTAGTTGAGGTGCACGAAAGTTGATAGTCATCTCCACACGTTGTGAACTCAACTTAAAGCAAGACAAGCTGGCAAGCAAATGACCAATATCTTCAAAGTTATATATGCTATAGTCTTATATGGTGTTAGGAATTTAGACCAGATGGTCTGAGCAAAAGGACTGTAAATAAAAATATGACATACAAAGTTTGGGTTGGAATATGTTCTTAAAAATACAAAAACAAGCTGGTTGCCATTTTTTTCCTTTCTGAAAACCATAGGTTAAAATAAATAATATATGTAGAAAACATTCTCCATTTTATGTGTGTTAAATTTAGGCATCAACATTTTTGTTGTTCAATTATTTTATTTATTTATTTATTTTTTTTTTTTTTGACGTGGGATTTAATTGTTAGTTTATATATAGAAAAAAAGAAAAGAAAAGAAAGTTAGCTTGCGACAAATATATTGCACTTCATCATAAGTACACAAGTAATGTGAATATTAATGGATTTCATTAAAGGTTTATAATTACTATGGTCTTCAAAAAATTAAAGTTTTATTATTACTATTAATTTCTTTTGTAAAGAAAATGTAGCTCATTAGACCAATTAGACTCTTGGTCTATTTATTTATTTATTTTTTATTTTATTTTTTTTTATAATAAACTTTTGTAGTCAACTTTGAGCTGGTTGAATAGTATTAGAGGGATCGGTGGCGCAATTGGTTATCTGATTTGATGTTAATTTATTTTCACTATACGGTCACGGATTCAATTCTTAAAATCGGTATTTGTAATCCTACACGTTTAACATCTTTTACTCCACAGTCTTCCATTTTTGGAATCGGTTTTTAATCTCATTTCCCCAATTTATTCTAAAAAAAACATTTTTCTAAAACTAAAGAATAAAATAATAAACCATTGAATAACTTACCACCCTGATAAATTATGTAAAAAAAAAAATTATTACCGTAAATGAAAATTTAAATCTATAATCTCTTAACCATAAATTTTACTTGGATCTAAAATGAATTAACACTAATCAAGATAACAACGCGTCACTATCCATTCGATGTATTTGAATTATTTTTATGGAACAAAAAACACGTGATTTTAACTTCATAAATTTTCGTTTTTTTTGTAAAGAGGTTACAACTATCATATTAACATAGATATTTAGATCGTTTTTTAACATAATTAAGTTCATTCACCTCTGATTCTCAATGCATATATAATAATCACTACCTTATATATTGTGTGGCTTAAAACACAATTCCACTTTTATATATATATATAACTAAGTTAATATTTTTGTTAGTCAAATTGAAAAGTTAAAATAAAACACTCAAAATGTATAATGATGAGAATTAACGACCAAATTATGACTGAAACTTAACATTTAAAAACTATGAATATTAATTATTCTATACTGACAAACAAACATGGATAAAATAATTAAGTTCTAACTCGCAAACATTACTTGGTATAAAGTAAATTTAAATCACTAGAAAATGAAAAATAAAAAAAAAAAAAAAAAAAAAAATCGCAATCATCCCTAGTAATATTTTCTTTTCTTTCTAAAACTATAGAGATTGATGGTTCCAATTACACATTTTGAATTTTACAGTAATTTTCATTTTCAACTATGGTAAAATGCAAAATCATACAAAAATAAATACAATAGTAAAATCATAGACTCACAAAATTATTTGTACTACGCTCACGCAATGGTAACTTA
The DNA here is from genome assembly GCA_037832685.1 of Sicyos baderoa. Lineage (NCBI taxonomy): Eukaryota > Viridiplantae > Streptophyta > Magnoliopsida > Cucurbitales > Cucurbitaceae > Sicyos > Sicyos baderoa. Next base: position 759,227 of record JBBMEF010000018.1, on the reverse strand, counting down.
TTGACTCAATCCTTTTACTATTCAAATTTGGACCCCAATTTTCTCTCACTAGTTTTTTTTTTAGAAACTCTCACTTCAATAGATTTTTTTGGTATAACAAAAATGTTAATAATTAAAGATTCAAATTTATGAACGTTGAATTTTAGATTGAAGATACATGTCAATTACGAAAATTTAAAAAGGTGAAGCATGAATAAATAAAATTGAAGTTGAATAAAGAATTATGATGATATGGCACACATGAATTATACAAAGCTATATGCAACACACAAAAGCAAATAATTTTTCAAAATAATAGTAATAATATAGTGCAGAACAGAGCAGAAGTTTGGTTTGGTACAAAATGTAAAACTCTGACCAGAAACCATAATTGTAATGCTGCATTTTTCTGAATAAAAATTCAAGCAAATTTACTATTTGGTCAAAAACCAACCATAGCTACCATCATTTATCACTTCAACTTTCTCAATAAATTATTTTGTACAAACCTCAATGTCTACTTTATTTTTCACAAACATTTATTTTTAATTTATCTATTTTTTTTATTGTTCATAAACATTTATTTTTGATATCTTTATTTTTCATCTAAACCTTAAACTTGAGTAAAAACTAAATTTGAAAAATGGTCGAGTAACCAAAAACGAGTTTAGCATAGTGATAATTGACATGCATATTTAAAAATTAGAAGTAGCAGTTTCGAATTTACAATCTCTAAGTATTTTGTTGTTGATATTAATAAAATAATCACATATTAGACCTTTTTTTTCTTAAACCATCTATTGAACATTTTTTTTAAAGATGATATTTGTAAGGTTTTATGATACAATAAATATACTAAATGAATCTTTTCAACCGAAATAGTCGATGACCTGATAATTTCATTGTTTGGTGAAATTCAACATCATGATCACAATTCGATCCTCGAAATTAATATTTGTAATCTCTTTTCTCAACTTATACTAACAAAAAAAAAAAAAAAAAAAACTATTTTCTGAGTGTTTAATTTTAATGACTTCAAGAGACGGTCTTTCTTTTCCTCTAAATAACTGCGCTGAAAATTTGGGTTTTCAATTTTAAATTGAATTTTATCAGACAAAATACAAATGTGTCGGATAAATTTATATTACTTTAAAAGTGTCACGTGGTTTTTCTTTTTTTTTTTTTCTTTTTTTTTTTCAAGTGAAAGGGCATGCGAGAAATAAGATAGGAAGACATGTAATGGCCTTTTAAAGTACAAAATCCTAAAGATATAAAAAACTAAAAATATTTAGTTTTGAATGATTATTAAATTTTAAAAATAAGTCTATAAATACTATTTTCACATTTTTTTTCATGATTGTTTGAGTCAACTTATGGTAACGTCACACAATATACCATCTAATTTTGCAATATTTAAATGTTAAGTAAATTTGTAGAAAATTATTTTCTAAATAGTTTTCTTATTTAAGTTATCTATAGTTTGCCAGTTTTGGAAATTAAAAATAAATTTTCTGAAACTTGTTTTTTGTTTTAAAAATTTAGTCTAATGTTCAATTTTTTCTTTTTCAACAAAGGTGAATTGGTAAAGAAATATAGATAAAGACAGCCACACTTTTTTCTTTTTCTTTTTTTTTTTTAAAAAAGGTAATTAGTCAAATTGAGCTTGTAATTTAACAAAAGAAGAAAAAAGGATTGCCATGGGCGGGTTGACATTTCTATTTCTCTATGATATTTTGAACAAAGCTAAATTTTAGAAACTTTATTATTTATAGAGATATACAAAAAACACTTCCACAAAAGTTTTCTTTTTTCTTAGTAAAAGTACAATAAGCTAACAATGTCAATTAATGAAATTATTAAAAAAAAAAAGAAAAAGTTTTAGATCAAATTATTGAAATGAAATTGAATGGCAAATACCCAATTAGTTCAATATGAAACCTATTAACATAAATGAAGTATATTGAATGAAATTCCAATTGAAAAGTGCAAAATTTGACAACTACATATCCAAATCCGATGATTCCAATACTTATCGGAATATATTCTATAAAGAGACTCAACAAGCCATTTAACTTTATATGGATTTTTTTTTTTTTTTTTAAACTTTATATGGGAAATTCAGCATTAAAAGTATTTGTGTAGTTAATAATACAATTAATACATGTTACTCCAATAATGCATCAATCTTGGTTTTTTTTTTTCTTTTTTTTTTTTTAAAAGATCAATCTTGGTTTCCTCTCAATAAGAAAATAGAGTTCATTTCTCTAGTTATGATTTCTATTAAGCGTATAAATTGTAGATTGTACTAAAATTTTCTAACTTTGATTGGTATTTTGAAGTACCATCCGAAAAGGGAGAAATTGAAACGGAAAATTAAATGTAAAATGGAGGAGTTTTAAGTTACCCATTGATCTTGTGGACATCGACCTTTTATCGATCCAAATAGAATAAAAACAAATCACCTACCCAGTGGTCAAAAAGAGTTTTGAGAATTCAAGAGATTATGTGTTTAATTTATGGTGGACAACTACCTAAGAAATAATTTTCGTATGAATTTCTTTGACATTTAAATATTGGTAGGCTAACTCGGACACTTATAAATATTAAAAAAAAAAACAAAAAAAAGGTTAAAAAAACACCTGGTCAATTCCAACAACAAAAATCTTGCTTGTCCTCAAACTTGAAGAGAGGATGGAGATGAATTTGTCCAAAATAGTGATAAGCTAAGGTGTATTTGGTGATGAAAAAAGACATTGATTTGAGGAATTATGAAATATAAAGAAATTGCTTCTTCATTCTCTTCCAAGTTATCAAAAAATCTACATTTTTCTTTTGTTACTTTTGCGTTAAAATCATTAAATTTTATGAGAATCCTGATCAGAATAAATGTATATACACATACGCAAATACTTGTGCATTTATACATATACACCATGTAATAAATCTCTAGCATGCATGAATGAAAGTATTAATTATTTGGTAGTGTTGATCAAATGAAGGGTTGATTTTGATATCACTCATATTTGTTTTTTGTGGCATTGTGTTACTTCATATCAATGTACATACAAAAATTATAAAAAAAGAACTTGGTGATAAATTGACATGTGTCCTGTTCTACTAAAAAATTATAATAATATTCGGAGAATAAAGAATCGGAACCTACTAGCTCTATGTCAAAAATACATGTCAATTATGTTGAATTTAATCCACTTGAGCTATCCTAAATATTGATGTTAAACTTAAAAAAATGATAAAAGAATATTTTAATTTATGGTTGCTTAACTGTTTCTTTTTCTTTTCTTTTTTTTTGAAAAGGCTTTACCTGTTTCTCTCCCTTACACTATTGCTAGCTACTTTGTTTTCACTATATTTTCACAATTTCAAGCTAAAAGTGTTAAATAAAAATATTTTTAACACTTGAAAACTTATTTCAAACAGATTTTCTTGTCACTTTTCAGTAATCAACATTGCAAACTCTGGCTAAATGTTTTTAGGTTCAACAATAATTAGAGTTTGGAGAAATCGAACTCATGATTTTTTTGATTTTAGGCATACATACATTCATTTCAGCTGAGTTATGTTCTTATTAACTGCTAGTCAGCTAAATGTACTCAATAAGTAAGAATTAGGGTTTAGCTTTCTAACTTATTTAAGTACAACTTCTTCAAGAACATGTTCAAATCAATGCATAACAAGAAAAGGAAACCTCTCCATTGTCTCCAAGCTCAAGATTGGAAACTAAACACTACACTATAAACTGTATTGTCAGCCAAGCAATCTAGTCTCCAGGGAGAAGACAACTAAAAAACAGTCTTTTAATATCGAAGCAACCACTGCATAATATCGTCCCGAAAAACGCGATCAAAACTTCCTCCTTTGTGGTTCATTTCCATTGCTTCAGATCCACAAATGCCATATTGCCTGTGTTGGATCATAGTCCCAATCCCAGCAGGTTTTTTGTGTACTGATGATTTAATTGACATATATGGATTGAATTTCTTGCTCGATGTTTTGAGTACGAGTCAGAAACCTGCTTTATCGGTTTCATGTGTTTCATAGTGCCATTGGGATGACCATGATTATGAACCTCAGCAGACAGTTTCACTTGATTAATCCATTGCGAAACCCACTGCCAATATTCTTACCAAATGTTGTGTCTCGATGCTGAATTATCTGGTGAATTTTTACCGTAACATCGAAGACGGCACGTGTGCGTCTGCGGTAAGGAAAAAAGTACTTTCCAGCAGTTAAAAGAATAGCAACTTCAGACTATATAGTACTAGTAGTTGTGCAGTTATTATGGAATTGTGTGTTTGGATCCCACATAAAAAGAGTAGAGATCTCATAACAATATATAAGAAATGTGGACTACTCGTCTCATTACCAATGAGATGGATGTCCAACACACTATCTAATATGATATCATAGCTTACAAAGACCAAACGGATATTCGGTCCAATAAAAATGAAATTAAGATCCAATTCAAGATAGGCAAGCCCAATAGAGGCACCATCTTCAGGAAGGATGTTAGGATCCCATATCGAAAAGAGTGAAGATCTCATAGCAATATATAAAAAATGTGGACTACTCCTCTCATCACCGATTGGTTTTGAGATGGATGTTCACACTATCTACGATTATGGTAAGATGAGAAGCTAGTACAATGCCAATGCTTCAAGGTTTTGGACTTTCTCACTGAATTTTGAGGGTATGGCTTGACAAGAATCAAATGAAGAAGTGGTACTGGATAGATTTGTGGGATACTATACTTTAAAGAATGGACAATAAGTTGATTTTATCCTTATAGCCACTAACTACAAGAAGTTTAGTGAGGCAAATTCTAAAGAGAGGAAACCTTTGAGAGCATTGTACAAACCAACACTATACAGTATACTAGTCTCTGCTTTTATGTTATAACTTATAACTAGTAATTAGTAAAATTAATCATACTACAAAGAAATCACGACATATTAGTGATATCACCATAACAACGTAGAAGTATAATCTAAAAAGTTAATGAAAAAAAAAAAAAATCTTCTGAAACCTTTAAGATAGCAAGCCATTGAAAAGCTGATCCATAGCACATCAAATAGCCAATCTGTATTTAAAGCAATCTGCTGCATCCGAAACAAAGTGGGCATATTTTTCTTTTGAAACAAAGGTAACCACGCCCGTCCCTAGGCCATGCATCGGAGACATCGAAAGAGTAATGTCACAGGTGAGTCTCGAACCTAAGACCTTAAGAGAGCATACCTTCAAAGCTCAAGTCTTCAACCACTGTGCCACCCCTTTAGGACAACAAAGTGGGCATATTATAAGCTTCTCTACAACTGCCAGCTGGTCTTGTGGCACAAAGGTTAACTGGGAAAATCCAATTGAGTAATAAAAATAGAAATTGTTATGTAGTAGGGAAAACCTACTTAAAGAAAAAAAAGGTTATTGGTATAAGTGAAACGCTTGGCACTGTATCACCTAAAATAGAAGAATCAGTTTGATTGCAGCAACTTGTTCCCTATCTGGACATTGTTTTAAATAACAAACTTTTGTATTAAAAAGAGAAAAATACATTTTTAGTCCTTAGGTTTGGAGTCTAGTTTCAATTTGGTCCCTATGTTTCAAAATTGATTAATTTTATTATTGACATTTCAATAATACTCACTTTTAATCCCTGAGATATGAGATAACAAAACCATTAGTTACATAAAGTAATATTGACTAAAATGAAAATTAGACTAATTTTAAATTCCAATATATTGATGAAGTCATTATTTTATTTGATGAAGTCATTATTTTATTTTTGACGTGAATTTAATTTTTAAAAGAAAATAAGTGTAAAAATAAACTAAAAAAACACACACACAAGGACTAAAAGTGAGCATTATTGAAAAGTTCAATTTATGAAAAATGAAACAAATGGACCAAAATGAAACTAGATCCCAAAATGAAACAAATGAAACAAATGGACCAAAATGAAACAAAGGTAATTTTTCTTATTAACAAAAAAAATTCATGAGAAATGAAGACCAATACCAGCCCCAGAAGGTGCCCTGGTGGCAAGGACTCTGTTTGGGTATAGTATATACCCTCTAAACTTTGGGGACAAAGCCCTTTAGATTGGAAACTTATAACTTAAGCTTGGAGATCAAGTCCTTCAGTGTCTCCTGGATGTGGCCTAGGGAAGGACAGAACCTCCCTTGAAATTATTGGAAGTAGGCCATGAGTATAATTTAAGGAGTGGGGCACTGATATACCTCATTTATCACAAGAAAACAAGTCCACTACCTAATACACAGAGCCATGAAGAGTATTGCAGAGTCCCTACTCACTTAATTTCCACGCAATAGCAGTTCACAAGCTTCAACCATTGACCACATGTTCCTAACATGAAACTTCACGAAAGAAGAGTTGTCACTAAATTTCACAACCATTTGGTTTTTGTTTTTTGTTTTTTAAAACTAAGTTTGTCATCCCTACTAAAAGAATCATTTGATAGCAAAATTCCAAAAAAGAAAAGAAAAAAAATCAAAAATCAAAAACTGTTTTTTTAAGTCTTGTTTGATATCTGCATTTGACTTGTGTTTTTAAAAACCAAACCAAAATTTGAAAGCTTAGGCCCTGTTTGATAACTATTTAGTTTTTGATTTTTGATATTTAAGTCTATTCTTACTCAAATTTCCTACAATGTGTTCCACCCTTCCTACAATATATCCATATTTCCTTAAGAAAGTAGGTGAATACTAACCAACTTTTAAAAACAAACTTTTGGAAGCTACTTTTTTTTTGTTTTTGAATTTTGATTTGGTTTCTACAAATATAGGTGAGAGGTAGATATCCAAGTAAGAAAAACATATGGTAAAATACTTGTTATAGACTTAAATTTAAAAAATCAAATGGTTATCCAACAGGGCCTAAAAAAATTGCTTCCAAATACGTGTTTTAGTTTATGGAATTTGATTAAGATTCACATATTTTCTTAAGAGAAGATGAAATCATATATGTAGAGAATTTGAGTAAATATGAGCTTAAATTACAATATATATATATATATATATATATACCAAAGGACAAAGGTTATCAAAATTCAAACGAGACCTTAATTTCAAAACTTGGCTTGGTTTTTGAAATTATAAGTAAAAAGTAGATAGCAGAGTAAGAGAAATCATAGGTGGGAGTTCAATTTACAAGTTTAATTTTCAAAACCTGAAAAATCAAACATGGCCTTAATTAGCCAAAATGATTGTCTGCACCCCACGACCACGTAGGAAATCAGATCACATGAAGAATTCGACATCTCAAACCATGTATTTCTACAATCTACATAACCCAATAAAAAAGTTAATCAAAATGCGATTAAGCAAATGCAAAGGCCTCAATCCAGTAACTTTTTTTTTTTTTATGTTCATCAACCATCTCCGGGCCAGCGCACCTCAACTAATATCACTAGACATACCGTCTAACCCTACAACATTTAAATGTCAATGAAACCCATAGGAAATTAATTCCAAGGTAGATGGCCACTATGGATTGAACCCATCATCTTATGCATTTCAAGTCCCTCTTTGCCCAATTGAGCTACTCCATAATTGTTAAATCGGATCCATATCCTTTGTCAGTGAATACACATTCCAACTTCCAGATCAATAGTTAAAGAAACATTCTAGAATATACTGCCATCCTCAACTTCCAGATTTTTCAACCAAATAGACAGTGAATCCAATCAGCTATCTTCTTAAACCATAGCTAATTACTTCATTCAAACCTATAGATAAAAATTCATTGCAGGTACGAATAAATCATTGCTTCAATTGAAACCCTACGGAATCAAGGAAAACAAGATACAGAGAAAGAGATTGCGCTCAAGGAGACAATGCGCGGAAACACATTAAGAAAATGCGATGAACAAGAGAAAGATCGGTAGAATACCAGCATCTTCATGGCAAGCTGAAAAGCTCGCTTGATCATGAAGAAATACGCTGTTGCCAGTGAAATCTCCCATAACACCATTCTTTCTCGTTCGCTTTCTTCTTCTTCTTCTTCTTTGATTCAGAGTAAGCAGAAAAGGTTTCGAACTTAAATGTGTAACTCTGTGTTTGGGCCTTGGCCTGATAAAAAATGGGCTTTAACAGCCCAGTTTCAAATATTCGCCCATTTTATCATGGGCCTCCCAATTTTAGGGGTATTTTCACATGTACCCTTTTCGTGCTAGGCCTTTTCATACTGTCCATGTAATCAAATTTTCTATATATAACTTGGGTGCCACACAAATTCAAGAAAGTTTATTAAAAATTAGTGGAATTTTTGTGACACCCAATAATGTCACATAATCAAAATGTACGGCTTTACATACATGTGTAGAATAATTTTACTCATTATATTGAATCTCTATTTTAGATTGACGCATAATTTAATTTCAAAATAAATCTAATTGAATTAAAATATCTTTTAATTAGAATTAAAAGTAGAGAATTTGCACTCCATAGCAAATTTCCTACTCTACATTAAAATTATAGCAACTTTTTAAAAATATTGCAAATATAGCAACTTTTTTTTTTATAGAGTCTATCGGACACTATTGATGGAGTTTATAAATCTGATTTTTCTATATTTGCAAATATTTTCAAAAAGTTGCTATTTATTCATTTTTTTTGTCTTATTGTAATATACATGCAAATTCTCCTTAAAAGTATATACCTTAAACATTTAATGGATTTGATAATAATATCATCTAATTAGAATTAAAATATCTTCTAATTAAGCACAAAAAGTATAGAGAAGAGAGACATCCAATTAAGCACAAACAATAAAACTAGAATAGTAATTTTAAAGAAGGGTGCAAGTGCAAATAATAATAGTTCGGAGGTCTCATTGCAAGAATAACACGTCACGAGGGCCAAATGGAAAACTTACACAAAAAGTTAAAATCGCACTGGCCTACATTCAGTGAGCAACATCACTTCTCTCTCTACTCTTTCTCTCTCTATCATGCATAGGCAATCTCTAGGCTCACCAGTTTCCAAGCTCTACGTCCATGGCGGCGCCGGAGCAAACCCCGACGCAGTCCCGGCCGACGATCAGAAGCGCAACAAGCACTCTCCATCTCCTTCGATTCTCAACCATGACGGACAAGACGACGACAAAGATGCTAAATCCTTACGATTCTCATTTCCATCCTCTTCTCCGACGCGGCAGGAGAGATTCGTTCACGCCATTCCTGTCCTCACCATTATCTGCTTCCTCATCCTCTACATCTGCTCGCACAGTCCTTCGCAATCAGGTACCTGCAATTCCTCGCATCGGAATCACAAATCGCTTTTCATTGATATATTCTAATCGATTGTTTCCGTTGATAATCTGTTTCGATCGTTTCAGATCTGGCGCAGTTTCATGGATTCAAACGTCCTTCAGAACTTTTAGGTATAATGCAGTTGAGGATTTCACGAATTGATGCATTATTTCTGTCTAGTTTTTGTAATTGAATCTTTGCATTTGGTGATTTCATAGCAGATTTCAAAGCCGATGGAGACGGTCTTATCGTGCCGAAGAAAGGCAATGTTCTTGCGATTCAGAGTCTCCGTAACCTAAAAGAGATCGAGAAATCACGTTCTCTCAAATCTCGTCCTCCGAGGAAACTCGCCGATTTCTAGACTTCGCATTTTACGGTAAAATCTCCACGACTTCGTTTTCGCCGTAACGGCTTCAATCGCCGGCGCGTGTGCCTACCGTAGCTATTTTTTTTAACAAATATTTCTGTTCAGATCAAATTCTCCGTCAGATTAAATTGTTTCAATTCCTTTATTTTTAAGTTTTGGATAGCCTCTGCCTGCGCCGGTGGCGTTTCCGTAAATTCCGACCAGAAATCATCAGTTTAATAATCAACAAAGAATTAGGTCAATCAGTTCATTCTGTTATTCATTTATCAAAATAATTCTGAATGAATTTTTTAGAAAATTAAACTTACCAGATAATGTTTGGAAACTAATTTTACAATAATTAAACAAGAAATTTTATTAATTATAGAAATTTAATTAAGTTAGTCAAATATAAAAAGTAGTTTTAAATATAGTCAATTTTAAAAAATTAAGTAAATATAATTATTGATTTTAATTAATATATTATATACTTTCTTTCTTATAATACTGTACTAATGAATAGATTAAAAATTCTAATCAATTAATTAATTTTGGTTTAAATATATATATTTTTAAAAATAAATATTTTATTTTTTTAAAATATTTTTTATAAACATATATTGTTCGGGAATATATGACTTATGAGCACCTCACAAAGAATGAGTAAATTATTAAGAAAAGAATTCTCAAAGAAACGAAAAAAACAGAAGCGGAGATCGACGCGCTAGCTGGAGCGCGTGAACTGTCGGCGCCGGTTCGGCGGAGATGATAATGGAAGCCAGCTGGAATATATTTACTGTTATTTTCGTTTTCCGAATCGGACCGTTACTGCATTGGGAGAAGGGCCGGGCGCCAGCTGGAAAATGCTGTAGCTGCTGACAGTATCAGGTTCAGGTTCTTTATACCAAATTTACCTTTTAGGCCCTCCATTTATTGTCTATTTATTTTTTGTGGCCCTATCTAATGCAGCAATGGTTGCTAGCTCTTGTGATTTTCTTCCATGTGTTCGGTGAAATAAAATTAATAATATAACTTATTGTTTTCTTACTTCTTCCTCATGAATTATTTTACTGTATAGCTTTAGCAAGATATGTGACTACTGGAAATAATTTTGTTAACAGTATTGTTTCTTGGTGACTCCGTATATATTTTTATTTTCTTTTTCTTTTTTATTTTTACCAAAGTACGGGACCAATTGATAGTGTGATAAGATGATGGTAGCTCAATTGGTCATAGAGGGCCTTGGGTCCATAACGTGATGGGTTCAAATCACATGGTAGTCACCTACCAAGGAATTAATTTCAAATTAATACCCACTCGTGACATTAGTCGAGGTGCGCTTGTGCACGTAAAATGGCCCGGACAATCACGGATATAAAAAAAAAAAAAAAAAAAACTGATAGTGTGATACTCATTAGTGACAAAAAAAATGTAGCTCTAGGTTGACGTTTTATGTTCCAACTCTCTTCTTCAACATTTGGAATAAAAAATATTACCTTTACAAGAAAAAATAATAATTAAAACCATGATTTTTCCAACAGGTGAATCTCTAGATCAACTTAAATGAGGACAATTAGGGTATACTTCGTGTAGCATTTCTATTGTGATGTCATTCATGTGGAGCCAAATATTTTATTTTTCTTTTAATTTTTTTTAGAATAAATATAAAATAAAAAAAGAATGAAAATGTCAAATGAGTGACATCATGGTAGGATGCTATCAACGATGCACACAAATTATTCTTAACTTAAATATATTCTATACAAATTAAGTGAATTTATAATATTTAGTTGTTAAGAAAATTAATTAATGCTGTAAATTCATCCATAACTTTTGATAAAGTCAAACAATGGAAGATATGAGAATGGGTAGTAAAGCCAAGATGCTGGTTGGGTCCTCCCATTTGAGTTTCTCAAAGTTTTTTCTTTTTCTTTTTTATTAACTAATATTCTTCTTTTCTTTAAACAAAAGAAAAGTAAGTTGCATCCGTTTTAAATAATCACAACCAATTCAAGTGTCGGTGCTTTTTAATAGAGTGTCGGCGAGAGTTTATTCTTTTCTTATTATTTTTTTTAACAAATTGATAAATAAAATAATAGAGTATAAATATAAGAGTTGCGTCCGCTAAAGAATTGTGGAGTGGATACGGCCCACGTGTCATGATGTGATTTCATATTAAATGACACAGTACTGACACAAAAGCCGCACGCTTTTCCTTGCTCTTATTTTTAAAGGCTCCGCCACTTTTTTTAATTTAAATTTCAAAAAAAAAAAAAAAAAAAAAATCAATCACTTTTTTTCATTAAAGGTTTAAGAGACTATTGGATTGGAGATTTTTTATTTGGCATGTTAGAAGATTCATTAATTTTCTTCGAAAATTTATATCTAAATAAATTTTTACTAATTCTTTTCATTTTTAACTATTCATTTTTAATCATATTTTTTTAATTATTTAAAATAATTATTCATTTTTAATCTGCATCTAAACAAAGGCTTGTTTAACTATAATTTCATTATACAAAAACTACATTCAAACAAGTTTCTTGTTACAACTCTCAATTTTTAACCACTCAAAATAACTCTACAATATAATTCCATAAACTAAATCCTACTATGACAAACAAACACCTACCATAGATTGAACTTTTTATAAAATACCACAGCTCCATCAAATTTTAATTTGGGTACAGATTCATCTACTAACCTATGCGGTGTTTCAATAAGAACCAAAAGTGATTCTAAGGAGTGTTAAGTGACTAGGAAGGATTTGGTGAAGATAAAATTTCTTAAACAGAAGAGTTATGAGTAGTTGTGAAAGTAATATTGTAATTAGAAGGTATATGAGGTTTTATGGAAAGTTTTATGAGGATTTTTTTTGGAGCTGCTTCATCTAAACGTAGGGTTGGGCAACCCCTAAACAACCTTTTTACTATCTAAACATGTCTAAATGTCTAATGGATGAGTTTTTTTTAACATCATAAACCTATGAAAAAAAAATGAACTAAACCCCAAGCTATTATAAACCCAAGTCAAGAAAATGGATGGATTTATCAATCAAGGAACGGCTTCTAATTTCTTGTTCTTCTGAGTAAAAATGGACTGAACCAAGCTAGCTATTATGATTTTATATCCAGCAACTTAAATGTTTTGATACATTTTCTGTAAAATTCTCTATAGTTTTAGCTTCTAGAAAATGCCACTCTTAACTCTATGCAATGCAAGTGAGATTTTATTTGGTCAAGCATTTGCAAGACTTTTACAGCAAAGGAGAAATAAAACTTGAAAAGAAGAACGATTACTTGATTGGATATATGAAAACGAGTGCTGTCCGAATGCGAGCCACCATGATCACAAGATTTCTCCGGGCTGAAGATCAACCCGAACCATTATCTTCTTTTCTCTTCTTTCTTTTTTAGGAAAGGGCCACCTGATAGAAATTTGCATAGCAATTACCTGCTGTGCATTTGCAAAGCGAAAAAATCGAACAGTCAAGAGAATGGCATTTGCATAAAGAACACAGAACAAAACTGCTGTGCATTTCAAGTAGTTGTTCGGGAAAACTGAAAAACTGATGTAATGGGCAATTGAAACTGAGCATCCATGTCAACAGCTCTTACACTGTTTTACACAATTTCAAGAAAAGATCTGATGTTTCAAGTTTAAGTCTTCACATACTGCAAGTGCAACTAGCAAAAAAACCTAAACCTATTGTTCAATTGGAATCCAACTCACTCAGTTTTGAACCTGAGACTTCCAAATGAGCATACCTTTGAAACTCCAAATCTCTACAATCGAAGATGTCCCTTGAGGACAATAAAATACATAATTAATGTGACAATCATATATTTTTTGTCTTTAAAATTTAAGCTTATTTTCACTCAAATCCTATATAAAATATTCCATCTTGGCTTAAGAGAGTATTGGAGTATGAACCAAACTCCAAATTCAAAACAAGTTTTTGAAAACATTTTTTTAGTTACCATAAAGTGTGGGTATCAAAATTAGGAAAACCATAGATTAGAGTAATAGTTGCATAATTAATTTTCAAAAATTAAAAATCAAATGGTTATCAAACAACCCCAATGGAATCGAGTTGGTTCAACTTCTCAAATCATTTGTTCATTTATGCAAAAAGCACTTGAAATCTTCCAATGTTGGGTCGAATCCTTTTTTTCATTTGCACCAGAATGCAAATAGGCACAAGTATGCATAAATGTAACTCATTTCATATGGACGTGCATATGCACATGAATATTTGCTTCTTTGCATATGATTCAAAGGAAGAGTATGTACACACATGTAGAATGAGGAAGTCAGAAAGTTGAATAGTTGACCTTGTCGTGACATAAGGTTGATACGGGAGCGAGGACCTTCAAACATCCAGTTATCATCATCCAGGGATTTGACCTCCTTGTTCAGAGCAGCCATTATATTAGATTTAAGAGCTGCAACCCACAGAAAAATCAGACCTTACTCGAAAAGGAAGTGTTTCATTCAATAACAAAAATGCGTAGGATACAAAGAGACATTATAATGTCAAATTCAAATTCTTATCTGCTATCCCTCTTAACCAACAAACAACCTAATATAACACAAATGGGAAACATTAAAACATTCAACACAGGATCTAAACTATCATCACTAGGAAGGAAACAGAAATAACTGAACCTCAGTTCTGCTCTGTTATTTAGAGAATACAAGTTTAAGAAGCAACAAGAAACAAGTACATTGGTTACGTTTTAACTGGAAATTTTAACATGATAAATAACAAGAATAGATCATCTACCACTTATAACTCTTTATGTAAGTAATAAGTTCATGGTAATACATTCAAATGAAAGTGAAATTTATTAACAATAACGAATAACTCCATTAGAGTATATAAAATCCTCCCATTTTGTTCGATGAGTACTATCTAACTTACTCACACCACATTAAAAAACAAGGTAGATTTTGGTTTTCCAATGGTTTTTTAAATCACCAATTCAAGATTTTGGTTTCCCTCAGTCATTCATAGCAGCCAGCGATAACCAAATGCTAATGATTATCTAGACAGAGCCAAGAAGGAAATTGATCCCTCTTAGCTCGTCTAAAACTCGAAAAGTACATATAAAATAGTTCAAAATTCATAGTTTTGCTCTAATTTCCCACCCCCTAAACTTTTAGAATTAGAATATTATATATACAAATAATCAAATCAGGGCCTATAGAAACCTAAATGGCACAAAACAACACCATCTGATTTACACAAAAGGAGAAATATGAACAAGCTTGTGCATAAGGTGATGGGTTCAAACCCCATAGTGACCACCTACCTAGGAATTAATTTTTTACGAGTTTCCTTGGCATCCAAATGTTGTAGGGTCGGGTGGTATGAGCTTGCCCGGACAGTCACAGATATCAAAAAAAAAAAAATGATCAAGCTGTTTCGGAGTTCGAACCATCAGGAGCAAACGAGTGTAAGAAACTAAAGCAAAAACACAATCTCAAAAGAACATAGTTAGCATAAGAAACTTGAAATGAAAAATCTATCAACACCTAAGGATAGCAATCCACGAACACATAGCAGAAAGATCGCAATCAGATACACAAAGTTAAGAAACATCGCAGAACGCGGAATTGGAAACAACAAAAAAGGAAGCTAACCGGTCATGGCCTCATCCTTGCGCCCTGGTATAGATATCAAATTGGCGGGGAAGCGAAAATCGTCAGCGGACATTGCGGCGTTTGTGGTACATCTTCCGGCGACGGCGGTGGTGGTGGAAATGGAAGAATGAGCAGGTGACGAGCTATTCATGGCGTTCCCAATTTTCTGATGAACTAAACCCTAGAAATTGAACTACTGAATTTTTTTTTTTTTTTTTGAGTATAAATTGGGGGAGGGGATTACAATATCGACTTTTCCTGGGTTTAAATCTGTAGTGGCACTGATATTAAACTGTTTTACAACCATAAAATGAAATTACTACGTCACTAATGTTTAGGTAAACTATTTTTATCTTAGTTTGTAAGAAATTAGTTTTATATTGGGTGTTACCATAAATATTAAATTGAACTATTCTCATCTATTAGTTTTCAAGATCATCTTGAATTTGAGTTAATCTATCATCAATTAGTATAATCGGTAATCTAAACGTAAATTGTTCTATAATAACTCAATTTAATTTGTATAAACGGCCTCCTAACAACGTTTGGAATTTTAAAACAGTCTAGGATTTGTAAGTTAAATTTTAGTTTTTACCATTTAAAATTTAGTTATTGTTTATGTATCCATAATGTCAATAATAATATTATTTACATATAAATAATTGAACAATACTTAGGTAAGGGTAGATACTTACACACCCTTGAAATCACATATTTTTACCTTAAAAAAAAGAAGATAATTTTGATTGATGGAAAAAAAATATTAAAGTAAAAATGTGTAATTTTAAAGATAGCTAAGTATTGCTAATAATTATCTTCCTATAATAAATATATATGTCAGCATTTTTAGCCCAAATTGAATTAAATTTTTATCAAATAATAAAATCACTCGGCCATTAATCCTTTCGGTAAACATATACCTCAGTTAAAACTATGATTTTATTGGCAAAACTGAAATCATTGTCGCTTTTGATTCCAACTACCATCGGCCTAAGATTTAATCAAAATAAACGTGAACAAGAAACTTTGGAATATAACAAGAAATCTTCTTTCAGAGTGTACGATACACTCTTAATGCGCTTTTGAGATAGATTTTCAGCATCTCAATATTTTAACAATCTAAACATAATTATATATATTCTCGACTAAAAATAATATTATTTTATGATTTCATCAATATACAGTACAGAAAACAAAAAGAACATTATTGTAAGATCGATTAAATAAACTAGAACTCAGCATTGTTTCTGGACGGATAAAAAAAGAGAAAAATGTGGAAAATATTACAGTGTAAAACTGAGCAAAGTTTTAAGGAAATTGTAGCAGAGCAATACTTACCTAAGAGTGGGTAAATTCTTAAAACCACATGTTTTTACTTTTTTGTATTTATCTCTCCACTTTAACATTTTTTTCCTCATCAATTAAAGTCAATTTTTTTTAAAAAAATAAAAACGTGTGGTTCTAAAGGTATGTAAGTATTTTCAAAATACTTACCCACTCTTAGGTAAGTATTGCTCATAATCAACGGTCAATCGGCAGTATGTTGTTTGCATCCCTTGGGTCCATAATGCTGGGAGCTGCGCTTCACAACTTTTCTGCATAAATAGCAGTAGTGGCTTTGACATGCCCAGCAACGTATGTGATTATTATTCCCAACCTGTTGGTTCAATCATTCCAACAAAAACGCACATTTAAAGAAAAATAACCTCAACTGCAAGACATTTGTACACACCATATCTATAAGTGATGTCGAAAAACTAGTGAGAATTTAATTGTGTCCTACTCCTACTACTCACCTTGGCATTAATTTGACCACAGTTAGGGCATGGATGACCATGTTCAGCAAAAAGTTCTGCTCGAATCTGGCCGATCACCTGCCGTGCATTCATACGTTCTTCCCACTGTTGAATGGCATCTTGCGGGAACAATTCGCACGCGCCCTCTCTTCATTTAAGACAGGTCGGTTAGATTCATTTATCCATGACAGTTGAACAATTAAGGCAAATCATGAACCAGTCATGAAGAAATCAGCACTAGACTAAGAACAAACCTGAAATGATCGTATCCATCAATTGCCTTGCCACAACGGTAACAGAAATATTGTCCGCAGTTATTGCAAACCATCTTATTGCAACCCTCAGTCCGCGATATTGCCATTTTGCAGGATGGGCATTGCTTGGCATCGCGAAGTATTTCCTTGACACTTATAAGCTCATTTATCATCTCACGTTCCTTTCGTCTTTGATCGCTACCTAGCTGAGTCGAATTTTGACGCTCCTGCAGCATTAAGTAAGAATAACAACAGGTTAAGAAATGTAGAAGGTTTAGTTCTAAAGGTAAATGCTAGCAAGTTTCCCACAAAAAAAAGCACATGGATTGAGCATCGTTAACGATGCTCAATGTTCGAAGGTACTTAGCTCACCTCAAGCAGACGAAGCTTCACTTCTGGAGTCATACATTCGACTCCAACATGACGTCGCTCGCTACATAGTGTACAAAAACTAAAGTAACACTTCGAACATTGAGCATCGTTATCTACATCCTCTAGGCAGGGGGTTTCACACCTAGGGCAATAGACCACATCTGACATTGATTCTAGTGTTTTTGTGAGCAACATGGATTCCCATCTTTCAAACTCTTCATCACCAAGCAATTGCTTCAAAAGACCGGGAGGAACCATAGCATCGCATTTGGCATCCGGACATTTGAGTTTGCTTATGGTGCCTTCCTTGACATGCATGTTTGAGTATGTCTCCATGCATTTCCAACAAAAGTAATGCTTACATTGCAATCTCACAAACTTTGTACCTGATTATGTTCATCCAACAAACGAAGTGACAGGAGTCAAAAGTTTATAGCCAACAGTAAGATTTCTACACAAACTGAATGAGAGCAAAATTGTTGCATTCCCAAACATCAGCATTTACACGACACTATCGATGTACAAAGGTTGTGTTACCACAAGTTCAAAAGATTTTTGTCTACATGGGTCAGCTAATTAGAAAATTTCATGGTTTTGCTGATGCAAGGACAACATGAAAATTTTGTTGGGGATAAGTTAATGGTTCCATTTAACTGGGCTTTAAGAATTACAGTAGTACTTTTTGAAGTCTGAAGTGAGTGCTTGAGTGGTTCTATTCCTTGGAGGGAGCATAAATCCACAAGGAGATCAAATTAAAATTTGTTTCTCATTTATTTCTCCAATACCAAAGGCCCAAAAGGAAAAAATCACCTTTTTGTTAAGTTTGTGTTTTTTTTTCCATGGCTTACTGTGAAACAAAACCACCCGTTTTTGTTAATAGATTATTAGTTGAATGAGAATCCATTAATTAATAGTTATAGGCTGAGTCATTTCCTATTCCTAATGAGGTGCATATTGCTGTTCTGACTAACAACAGAACCTCTTCTTAGAGACAGAGTAGAATAATCATTAAATTTTGTACATATAAGTTGTATTCTCTTTGCAAATATAACTCTCTCCAGCCTCAGAGAAGGAAAAGGCAAAGAATATAACTGACACCAGTTCACCAAAACTCTCCCATAAGCAAACCGTAGATTTAAGCTTGAACTTAATTAATATATTACTAAATATTGTTTTTAAAATTATTCTCCCTCATGCATACATCCAGATTTCGGAGTTAGGATGAGTCAGTGTAGGCTGTAAAATAAAGTACTTGTTGAGAACACGAGAATTATAGAATTTGTGGAGTTGAAGCATACCTGCATACTGACTCAGACAGATGCAGCATTCCTGCAAGTTCGTGCAGAAGTCCTCATCCCGCCTCTGAGTGTCATAATTTATCATTGCAGGAACATCAACCTCTGGAGAAACACTTCCTGAAACTGCGCGTGTATCGTCTAAATGTTCCTTGTCATAAGGACCAAGCGTTATCTCTTTATCCAGCTGAAGATAAGCCAGAGAAGACATTTGTAGCCATTCTATCCACTGATATACAACTTCCTGCCCTACTTGTTCAGACCATACTGCATCCAACATGGAGCAAAGACTCGAAACTCTAGCAGAGTCCAACCATGGGATGGAGATGGTATAATATGGAGGTAGGTGACTAGGATATGATTTAGGTACTAAACAGGTCAAAACAATAGGTTTAAGATACTTGACTTTGAAAGTATAAGAGAATTCATCAGAATTAGTGTTTTTAA